>JAODFY010184798.1:0-10766 GCA_027580055.1 Paracaudina chilensis | reverse complement strand
TTCTTTTGAGAATGACAATAGATTGGCAAATTACTTGGAAGGAATTGAGAAGTGGACCTGTATTCTATAGTTGTACTCATTATTTTTCATTTCTCATTATTTACATGTTAAATTTGGATGGTGGGAAATAATTAGCAGTACTCCAGTACACCGACTTTTTAACCTTTGTACAGGATATGCACATATAATAGTATGTTGAATATTCCTACCCCCACGTCACGGATAAATTATGTTGATACTAGATGACCTGCTTGTACTTAGCACGCTCCTATGGCATAGGTGTAACCTGACGGGAACCTGACTTGTCTCGGCCAAGCCCATGATTCATAACTTTGACTCGGGCTGTGCCTACTATGTTGTGAATTTCATGTAGGGATAGGGATTCACACGCTGGATTAGGTATCAAAAACAGCAAATATCATCAAGCTGAAAAATACTCACCTCTCCACGAGTGCATGCTGCATGAACAGTATCTCGAATATCGGTGTGCAGCCGCCGTACGCACAGATACCATACCTACTAGCGATGATGTGAGGTCGATCAACTGCATGCACAATACACATGGGTACTTGTTGCACGGTGCAGCATAGTGTGTGGGGTTGTATGAGCTTCCAATTTCATGTGTGCTGTATCTACTGTAGACTAGTGTAGGCCTACGCGGTAGGTGCTGCAACCGTAGGCTACCCAAGAATGTAGTGTGCATAGCGGAAGTTGTGTATAATGACTGAATGAGGCAGATAAAAATCGTGAGCTGTATTTTTGTTTTAAAACTGGTAAATGTTATTTTTGGGGGAAGGGGGAGGGAGAAATGTACGTTTTCGGACAAATAATGAAAACTTTTCCAAATAATGAAAGTTTTGGGCGGTAGCGTCCGGAGCATGCGGGCGGTGGATGCAAATCTATGACTTTCATTCTCTTGGCCTAATTCATACGACGAATGGATCTGGGATGAAGTGGGTGATTGCCTATTTGTAAGAAATATTTAAAAGCATATATGCCTAGTAAAGTTATATATGACTGTGGCATGAATGATCCAAGTTTTACTGTTAGTACATAGGCCTACTAAACTATAGCTTAATGTATGCTGTCTAATACAGTCACTGAACAGTACAGTCCTATACTGTATTTGCTAGCTTAGCATATGTCCATGTTTTGTAACTTTAACATAAACGTGTAGCATGGCAACACATTTTGCACTCTGCTGATTGGTTTAAATCCACAGTATGAATAAGTGATTGCTGACCGATTTAGGAATTGTCATAGGGCAGCCATATGAATAGCCACAATGATTTACTTGGACCCAAGTTAGGCCTAGTCTACACACACTAGCTCTTGGAGATTAACCTTTAACCTAGTATCAACCATACACATACATACAACATGCATGTACTGCAAACTCTACATATGATATTGCAAACCTTTTTCTGATTGTAGGAGCTTGTACAACCAATATTGATCAATGCACAAGCCCCTGCACAATATTGTTATTAAACTGAAATTTGATGTTTAAATTACAACTATCCCAGCATGTCCATGCAACATTGATGACAATACAGATTATACATTATGATTACACACTACATAGGCCTATATTGAATTTGGTGGTTAGTGTTCCGTACTATTTTATTTCAGAGAGTTGAAGGATGGCAGCCCCACCACCTGGAATGGCTCTCAATGACTTGCCTACAGAGTTGCTGCATTCTATATTCACATACCTGTCATCATATGGTGAACTTCAAATGGCTATGCAGGTTTGTTGCCGATGGAAAGCAATTGCTAAAGGTAAAGTGTTACATTGTAAATGTGTTAAAGTGTAAAATTGCAACATGCAATGTATATTGCTGATGGCTAGGTGCTAAAAGTAAAGTAGGCCTATAAATTGTAAATTAAGTGTGGTAAAGTGTTAATCAGAAAGGGTTATAGTAAAATGTTTTAATTTAAAGTCTTATAATGGTTGAACCTTACCATGCACCTAATGGTAAGGTGTTAAAGGTACTGTAAAGTGCTAATGTACTATAATCAGTGTTACAACAAATTTCAAGTGTTAATGGAACCTTACCATGCACCTAATGGTAAGGTGTTAAAGGTACTGTAAAGTGTTAATGTACTATAATCAGTGTTACAACAAATTTCAAGTGTTAATGGAACCTTACCATGCACCTAATGGTAAGGTGCTAAAGGTACTTTAATGTGTTAATGTACTATAATCAGTGTTACAACAAATTTAAAGTGTTAATGGTATTTAAGCATTAATTTCCATGAAGCAGTTGATTTATGAGTTTAAGAGAAAGTTACGACACAATTTAAAAGATCTTTTCATACTTGCTATAAATGAATTATGATACATAAATAAAACATGTACACTGAGAACAAAATGCATAGTCATGGAAACAAGAGGACTGATTGAAAAAAAAAATGTTTAATCCAGACATTGATCAGATTAAAATTGGGGTTGTAATTATATTAAATTAGCTTATTTTGTTCACCATCTGCAAATAATGTTTGTATGTCGTTAAATGATAAAAATGAGCTTTCTTCACATCTGGCAGGTGGAAGATATGTTGTCAGTTTGCTTTGATGAAATACTTTTTTTAAAAACACATCTGAATATACTCTCAGCACATGGTTTACTACAAGAATTCATATCAATATTCATATGTATCAATCCATTCAGCACTTTTAATTATTACATTATCAACATTGGAGAATTCCTTTTATTGCTCATGGGAAACCTTTTTGACTATATTTAAAAAAATGCACATATAATATAGTGCACATATAACTGTAGTGTACTTTTTAAACAAACTTCTGTTTTCATCATGTTGTAAGAGGTTGAAAGAGACAGCTACATCTCCAACAAGAATAACATTGAAGAGCAAAGAGAAATGAAGGGTTTATTGAAATGAATAGCTAACATTAAAATTTACTTGGCCCGTCAAATTATAATGGTATGCTGGGGTTAATTATATCAATAAATAACATCTATCCCACTTAAACTGGTCTTGAATACCATTATGTTTTCTTACCATCTATTTCCCTGACCATGATTTTGTGTCCCAGGTTCTCTTCAACAATGCAGCTCAGGCTGTCAATGAATGGACATTTGTGGGAGTAACTATGCTCCACATGCACATTGGACTATATTGTGATGCAGAGGAAAGATACAAGGTGGTATATAATTCCCTTTTCTGTCAGATTTGTTTAATCATCTAAAATCCTGTTTGCTGTTTAATCTTTCATTCAGATGTCCTCAAATGTAGAGACGAACTTTTTACGAGCCGTCTTTGTGAGAATCGACTGACATTTAACACTGCTGGCTGCCCGTACATTAGTATTCCAGCTAGATCTGATCATGCCTGCTGTATTTATGGCCGTCATCTTTATACTTTTGGTGGCTTCAAGAATGAGGGCCAAGCTTACAATGATCTTTGGAAAGTGGATCTGATCTGTCGTAAAGTAAAGAGAGTCTACACAAGAAGCAAAGGTTGGTGTTTAAGATACCGGACAACGTAAAATGTATATTGATCTTTAATTTTAAAAAGCTTAATATTCAGTTCAAAGAGAATTAACAATTTTAGTAGTTCTTTGATAAGTTAATTGGGGGTAAATCAATGGTCAGCTGACTATGATGGACCAATCAGGTTGTAGAATTGTAACTAGGTATTTTAGTAGCTCTTTAAGTTAACACAGAATAACTATTCAAAGTCAAAATATCTGCAAATTTTAATTAGGTGAAAAATTATATAGTGGGAATGGAATTATGTAGCCATGCATTCGTGTCCCACATTCTTACTAATTGAAACATTTTGCATTATAGCAGTCCAATGAGAAGAACTTCATAATTTCTTCCTTTAATAAGCCATATTGAGGTTTCCATGTGGCAGGTAATAATCAGAGTCTACACAGTCAGATTAATTGGCATATCTCCAGTATGTGTCCATGTATGTGCTTGTGATAGCTTATTAACACTATACCTCAATCCAATTTGGATCAAGTATCTCGCCCATTATGATTATATATGATCCTAAATGTTTCAAACACTTGGCAAAAATTGACACTGCCAACTTTTTAACTTAGGTTCAAACATAATCTATACAATATGAACATTAACTAGCTCGTAGGTTCTTTGTAATAGTTTCAAAACCATACAGCTGCTTTAGGTGGTGACCATTGGTCAACAGAGGTTAACAACTGAAAAGCATAATTATAACTTGACAAAGAAATTGTGGGAAGGTTATGCTATAGGTTCTTCATAACAACTGACTTGTAAAGTGACTTTTAAATTATATTCAGGAAAAGATCATACCAAATATTATACTTTATTTATAATTTTATTTTAAGCTTTAATGTCAGCGCTCTATCTTACAATCTATCCATATGTATCTGTCCATCTATCTGCCCATTTGTACATAGGTCTGTCTTCCTGTATGTCCAGGCATCTTCTTGTCTGTCCATCCATTCTGTCTGTCCATCCATCCACCTACCCACCTATCTGTCCATCCACTCATAATCATTTATAGTGATCCTAATCATTCAGGCTTTGTATACAAGCTTTGTTGGGTCTTGATGTAACTTGGACCCTAAAATCTTTATCATTTCTTTCTGGAGTTATAGCAATGAAATGGTTTGCATCCAAACTAAAATCAGTTCTTCATCATTTTAATTTGCAGAAAGGGGGCCAAGTCCTCGAGGCTATGCATTTCTCTTACCATATGGTAACGATACATTAATACTTTGCGGAGGAATAATTGAATCAAAGACTCCATTTGCCCCAACGATCTACCAAAGTGCAACTGATGAAATTTTCAAATTTGACATCTGCTCCAATACATGGAAGCTCTTCAAATCCAGCCAAGGGAGCAGCACCCAACCAGAACACGCTATGTATGACTGTTGCATTGTGGGAGATTTTTTATTTACATGTCATAAGATGAGAGAAGAAGGGTGAGTTTTGCAAATCTCTTTGGTCATATAGAAATTCAAGCTGCCACATGAGATTTACATGAGATTTACTGTAGTCCATCAGTACCATTGAACATTTGGAATGACCAAATCTTTTACTTTTTATTTCAAAGAGTGTTGTAATGCATTGCCAAACATTTGGCATTGTCAAACTGCTCATTTGGCATTGTCAAACTGCTCATTTGGCATTGTCAAACTGCTCATTTGGCATTGCCAAACTGCTCATTTAGCATTGGCAAACTGCTCAATTTAGCATTGTCAAACTGCTCATTTGGCATTGTCAAACTGATCATTTGGCATTGTCAAACTGCTCAATTTGGCATTGTCAAACTGCTCAATTTGGCATTGTCAAACTGCTCAATTTGGCATTGTCAAACTGCTCATTTGGCATTGCCAAACTGCTCATTTGGCATTGCCAAACTGCTCAATTGGCAATAATCAGTGTTAATTTTTTAACAACTTTGTTATCATTATATATACCAAACATATTGCATATAGTGCGAATATGTACGATAGATTCCTAACTTACAAAAAAAACTATTCTTCAAAAAGACCAACAATGTACATAACGGCCCAGTTCGGCGACAAATTGAACATTGAATATAAATGTATTATGATGATTATAATCATATTTACTATTTTTCAAAGTTGCCTCTAAAAGTATTATGTTATTTTTTCATGAAAATGTTTCCAAAAAATTGATTATATTCAACAAGTACATGGGAACAAGGAAATATAATATGTAAAATATACATTGTATTCTTCGATCAAGAGATTGTATTTGTTTACCATTGTATTGTGTGGTAAACCCTCAAATAGCATTCTAATTTGAGAAGTAACTGTTGTAGAGATTTTGTGTATTTTCAAATGGAAGTGATTTACATTCATGCTACCTGTAATGTCGTGCAAGATGTCCAGTATTGGGTTTCAGATGCCCAAAATATCACTCTTACCAAACTTGAAAATTTTATATCAGAGAGGGCGACAACAACAAAACGTTCCTTGGTATTTTTGTTTTTTTCATGGCTAATACGATATACAAAAGTGGACATGGAAAGTAACAGGTTCATACAACTCATCAGCATACAAAGAGAACATTCTCAGAAGGATCACAGATGCCTCATTGTCATGACAGACAAAAACATTAATATTTCACACAAGAACAATCACAAGTGACAAATTTGCTTGCGAGAATTCTGATTGCCTTTCGTATTTATTGCACGTTGCAACAGCCATGTGACAATGAAGAATATATTTTAGTATTATTTCTGTTAGCAAAGTGCACCGCTCCTTAGCTGCTTATTCAAATATTGTTTGCATTGTTCCTATTTCTCTTGCAGAGGCATATGCTGTCAGTTGCAGTACACAGATCTGCAACAACCAATGGGTCATACCTATTCATCAAATGAGTCTTTCAAAGCATCTGAAATGAAGCTGGTGAGAACTTAAAGCTGCATGTTTTGTTCAAAACTAAGACAAACAAAATCAAAACTGCCCTTGGTGTTGCATCAAATATTTTAGTTAAAACCTGCTTGCTTTGTGAATAGCACAATCCATTTTTGGTTACGATGCCGAAGGCCGAGTAACCTATGCGATCAAGTTGGCATGTGTGTGTGTAGGTATGTGATGTGACTGCTTGCTCGTAAACATGATATCTCAACGACGAGTTGGATCAATGTCATATTGGACTGGTAGATGCACCATGATGTGTAGATGTTCCTATTGTTTTTGTTGTCCATGACATGAATATTAATAAGTGGGTGGGGCTTAAAGTAAAATTCTTAAAATGTCAATACCTTTGCAACGGTATGTCTGATCTGCTTCATACTTGGAGTGGTGATGTAAGTTGATGAGTAGTACATTGTCACATGACAATGAAATTTCATGTAATTATTATTCCTGAGTAGGCTGGGCTTAATGCTTAATTGCTCAAAATAGCTTGTAAACACGAAATCTTAGAAAACATATGTTGAATTACTTGTCATTTTGGACTGGTAAATGCTCCATGATTAGTAGATGTGCCCTATTGTTTTGTTGTCCACGCCACGAAGATTAATGAGTAGGTGGTGCTTAAAGTAAAATTCTTAAAATGTCAACTCCATACTCTGTAGATTTGTGGTTGATAATTATAGTTATATTTCCATATGAAAATAATATTTAACCTCATTTATATTCATGTGTTCGTGAGCCATATATCATTTTTTCTCCCTCATTCCTAAATTCATGTCATTCATCAAATATCTCCTCCTTTACAATGACAGCTTATCCTGGGAGCTGTATAGATATCCTGCTCTTATTAGTATTGTTTGGGTGTAAGGCAAACAAAAACCACAAGCCAATTAAAGGAGTAGTCCAGTGACAAATTAAACCGGAGTGAAAAAAGTAACCTATGCAATCAAGTTGGCATGTGTGTATGTTATGATCAAGTTGGCAACTTGGCATGTGTGTATGCTGTGATCAAGTTTGTGCGTGTGTGTGTGTTTGTGTTTATGTTCCATAAATAGCTGTCTCAGTCAATTAAAGCGATAATCTATAGTGAAAATAGGAAATGAACTAATTGCTAAGAGTCTGGTATTACATGTACCTATAGAGTCTAGGGAAATATTATGTGAGTGGGGTATGATTAATGTGTTGGTAGTAAGGTGTGAAGCTGGTAAAATCTGATGGGTGTGAGATGGGGGGTCAGATGGGTAGGGTGATGTTGGGGTCAGGGTTGTAAGATGGTAGGTAGGGTTGCAGGTGGTATGATGGTAAGAGTTTCACTCTGGGTTGGGGATATGGGTTGGAATGTAGACTGATACCCAGGTGGTTGTCTGGAGAGTGGTGTGGGGTGGTGCAATGCCTATAGTCAACTATCACTTTTGTCAACTTTATGCATGTACATCAATTGAGGCATTAATTTTTGGTTTTGTTTACGATGGCCAGGTAACCTACAGGTTGGCGTGTTTGCAAGTGTATGTGTAATCTTAAAAACAATAACTTGAATTACTGTAAATATATTGAATAACTGGTAGATATGCTCCATGATTATTACATGGACCTCATTGTTTTTGTCCATTACATATACTTGGGCGGGGCTTAAAATTTCCATATTTTTGCAACATCTATCTGATCACCTTCGTACTTGGTAGGCTTAAAAGATGATGAGAGATACAGTGCCACATGAAAATGAAATTTCATTAATATTCATGAGTGCAACTATATGCCTGATCAGCTTCATTCTTGGTACAGGGTACAGTTGTCTGGCAATAAGTACAATATATTACAATTTACAATCACATAATTATTTCATAAAATCTCATTGGCATCGGAACCACAAAACCTTTGGGTTTTCTTGTTGATTCCTGGCTGCAGCCAAAGGAATCTATGCATTCATGCCTGCCTGTGTTTGTGTGTGTGTATATGTGTGTGTGACAGCTATCTCATCGAGAGAAAACAGGGTGATGTCATACTTGGTATAAATGTTGGCCATATTGAGTAGATGAACCTTATTTATTTTACAATGCTAATAATGCTAACTCAATGGGAGAAACATGGATTAATTTCATAGTATATGTATTGCCCTTAGTGATTAGATGATTTCATTTTTCTAGAGGTCAAATAGTGGAAACATTTTGTAATCGGGTTATATTTGATGGGGAAAACGTTCTTTGTATGTTACAAAAAGTCTAAGGTCATTTGAGGCCAACATATGTCAAATGCTGAAAACAATGTTTGAATGTATTCAGGCTAAGTTGGCTAACTCAATGTGGGAAACATGGATAAACTTCATCCTTGGTCTGAACAAAGTTCAAAATTCAATTAAAAAAAAAATGTGATAATGATGAACTTTGGATGTTTCTTTTTGTGGCAGGGGCATCAACTTCAGTTGCCATCGTTGATCTGACCAAAGACAGCAATGACAGCTCTACCCTGTCAGGGGACATAGTCGTAGACCTGACAGATACGGCTGTCGCTGAAGACGTTGAAGAAGGTAAATATGCTTTAAAAAGAATGAATCAGTGTGAATAAATTAAAAACTTGATCGGGCATGAAAAATAACATTCTTAAAGCCAGGGCAAAAATAGGACCCTGCAAAACACATTAAGCAATAGAAACAGCTAAAAATCTGTTTATTCTTTTTTTTAGCTAGGCACGCATTGCTCGCCATTTTCCACCCAAGGAATTAGCCTAGAAACAGCTAAAAAATCTATTTATTCTTTTTTACCATATAACATCTAGGTTACCAATACAAGTGATATATATACACAGGAATTAGAATATGATATATGCGCGAGCTAGGCGTGCACTGCTCCCCATTGTCCACCCATGTAATTAGCGTAAGAACAGCTAAAAATCTGTTCTTTTTTACCATATAACATCCAGGTTACCAATTCAAGTGATATATATATACACATTAATTAGAATATGATATATGCGCGAGACGTGCACTGCTCGCCATTGTCCACCCATGTAATAAGCCGGCATCGAGTTTGATTTAGCCGCATGTATTTATCCATATGTAACCGATGTATGTACTGCATGCAGGATTTTACAGCTTTGTTTTGATCTTGGTGATGAGCGGCCATGTTTTGTGCAGTATGCATTAATGCGCAGCATACCTTAAGCTTCTCTATTGCTGCCTGTGAAGGATATATCCCAATGCAGGTATGAGTCTTACCTCATTTGGTGGTAGGTGCACAATTAAGACAAAAACATTTTTTCGATTTATGCCATTCATTCAAATTTAAAGGCAGATTTATTTGGCCCTTCCTGATGAATTTATCATTTTAATTTTAAAACGATTTAAAATGATTTAAAAATAAAACTTGTTTGTACCTGGTGTTTTGTTTCCAGTTCTCTTTTTGACTGGATGATTTTGTTTCTTCAGTTACACCAGCCAAAAAACCCAGAGGAAGACGGAGAAGATCGCAGCAGCAGATGGGCAGTGGTAACAGTGTGGTTATCAGCAGCGGAGAGGATAGTGATGATAGTGATGATCTAGTTCTACTTAACAGCCCACTACCAGTGGAGGTCAATGCTAGGTAACTGTTGCTAGCCCTGCGTTCCTATGTGATGACGTGCCTGGTGGTGGGGTGGGGTTGTGGTCTCTCACATTCAGATCATAGCTGTGTTCCCATGTGGTGATGAGCTTGGGGTCTGATATGAAGAGTACATCATCTGCTCATGCTTCATGACCAGGGAAAACCTAATGGCATTAATTAGACTCATGTTCCTATCAGATATAGATCAACCATTCTCATTGGTTATTACAGTGTACCCCGCGAATGTACAACATTTCGCAAACAGTGATACTTGGTCCCAGTATTGTAAATTAAGTGGAAATTTGCGATTTAAAAAAAAATCTATTTTGTCATAAATTATTACCCCCTAAAGGAATGCAGAGTAAAAGAAAATGTCATTTTAAAGTTTAGGAATAGTCCAGGGACATATGAAACTAGACAAATAAAAGAGAGGAGGGAAACTACACTGAATGGTGAAAGTCCCATTACAATAGCATGTCTGGTTGTTGGGATATCGACTTTTGAAATCAGATCAAAATTTCATTAAGAAACTGGCCAAGATTTGTGACATAACATGTGCACATTGCATCCAGAAGCTTTTTCTTTCAAAGCTAATTAGTGATTTTTTTCTTGATATATTATCTATAGAAATGAAATTTTCAAGCAACAATTGCTGCCTAAAACATTTTTTTTTAATGTTAGTTAACAAAGTGCCAGGATGACATCACAAATGTTGCCAGATACCTAATTAAAATTTAAAAGTGATTTAAAAAAAATCAATAGACATGTTTTTGTAATGGG
>JAODFY010184468.1:0-10769 GCA_027580055.1 Paracaudina chilensis | reverse complement strand
TAAGATTTTACTTCATCGATTTTAATCTATTGCAACCAACATACTGCTTTAAGATATGCCAAATACACATTGGACACGTTGGAATAAAGATATGAAACACAGGCTGTACTACAGAATAATAATATTAATACCAGTGCCGTCTGCAATCTGCCAGGAGAAGTGGGCCGCCAGTGCCGTCTGCAATCTGCCAGGAGGAGTAGGTCGCCTGTTCTGTGCTGGATCCGCCAGGAGCACCTTCTGCCTCTTCTGTGCTGGATCCACCAGGAGCGCCTTCCGCCTGTTCTGTATCCGCCTGTTCTGTATCCGCCAGCAAGGCCTTCTGCCTGGTCTGTGCTCAATCCGCCAACCTTGCGCCTGTCTGTTCGCCAGCTGGTCCGTCTGCCAGGAGAGCCATCGGCTGAACGCTGCAATTAAACAACGACGCTGAAAAGCCTAGCTACCGTTGCTAACCAGGGATTTCGCTCAGACGATTCGGTGCCAAGTGGGTAATGATAAACAAGAGTAATCGGAGACTAAACTGTGTTTCAATCCGAATTGTATTGGTTTTACTTTTTCTATGTAATACATCACCACTTACTTTTCAATTAAATTCTTCCTTAAATACTAAAATACAACGATTTCCACACTTTAAAACCACTGTACACTCTTTTAGGGTAATTACTTGACAATTACCATTATTTCCACACCCATAGCTTTACTCATTACGATAATAACAACAACTTTACACATTTACGCTGATACATTCAAGCCCCGCCCACTTGAACTCACAGTGGAACGATTCGGAGAGCAAAGTGGGGATTCTTGTGAAAAAAAATGTGAGAGCGCAATGCATTGGATATTCACGTAACATTATTAAAGTGTTGACCTGGATGTCTTAAGCAATCATACAGTATGTTTGATCAGCTGGTCATACTGATATATTAATGCTTATATGTTTGTGTTTCATAGTCACTGTGAGGTACATTGTCACATGATAATGAAATGTAATCCTTTAAACATACTTAAATAGATGGAAATGGCACCATGGCATCTTAGCCTCCCGCCATCAGCAAATGCTGGACAGATGGCTGAAAATAGTTTCTTCACAAATCAATCGCATTTTGTTATAATTTGAACCAGAAAGGGAATCTCCATTAGAACTGAAACCAATACCCATTGCCCAATGCTGGAAATTTTTAAATGAGCTATTAACGGGTTTCTCTTTCTATTGCTTTATAGTCTTGAAGGATTTTTGGAACCATTAAATAACTGTGACCACCAGGTTTTATGTGTCAAGTTGTTTGTTTTCAGGCCCATTGTGAACAATGGATCAGCTGTTCTTTGTCATAGTCACTCTGTAGTTTCAATTTCATGGTAGAATTCTTGGGAAAGGTATTATTTTCTTTAAAATCAAACACTGAAGATAAGTCCTCATTAACTGGACAGTGCATGCAGAAATGAGAGCCCCCCCCCAAAAAAACTTAAATGAATGACTTTGGTCTATATTCAGTTGTTGCATCAATGGGCAGTTATAAAAAGTGGTTGAGTTGTACGGTAGTATTGATTGGGCTGCTACCCAGTATTTTGGATGTTGTTAACTTTTCACAAATGTGCATTGTGTGACTGGACGATCAGGATGGATTTTCGGACAGCCCGCCATCTCTAGGAGTGGGTTGTGCAATTTCATTTATCCCATGAGTGGTATCCATTTTTACTTGAATCAGTGCTTTTGTTGGCTTTTGGTTTAGTTTTGGAAGCTTCCAGTTTTACGGTATCACAACATGTGTACCTCCTATAGGTATGTAATCTGTATCATTGATTGACGAAAAAAAATATTGATCAATTGATATTTGTTTTGTGACTCCCTTGGTGTGTGTTTTTGGATAGTGTTCTGAACCAAGATAGGATCCACAGCAGGGCGTGCGTTCTGAACCAAGATAGGATTCACAGCAGAGCATGCGTTCTGAACCAAGATAGGATTCACAGCAGAGCGTGCGTTCTGAACCAAGATAGGATTCACAGCAGAGCATGCGTTCTGTACCAAGATAGGATTCACAGCAGAGCGTGCGTTCTGAACCAAGATAGGATTCACAGCAGAGCGTGCGTTCTGAACCAAGATAGGATTCACAGCAGAGCATCTGCTTATTGCTATTTGGGCTCTATTAATGAAGTACAGGGGGTATCCCCTAAGGAATAAAGCTGACAAGAGATTATTGGTGAACCTGTTACAATGTGTTAATGTTATGTGAGCCAGGTGTGCA
The DNA here is from genome assembly GCA_027580055.1 of Paracaudina chilensis. Taxonomy (NCBI): domain Eukaryota; kingdom Metazoa; phylum Echinodermata; class Holothuroidea; order Molpadida; family Caudinidae; genus Paracaudina; species Paracaudina chilensis. The sequence continues at coordinate 8,529 of JAODFY010184468.1, read as the reverse complement.
TTTCAAGGGTCCTTCAGTGTGACATATTGTGGTACCTGGGAGTCTTAAAAGTATGCTACCACAGTTTAGGCAGCAAAATGTCATCTGTTTTGTCTCGCTGTGATGGTTTAATCATTCTGTTCATAATCACACATAAATAATAAATTAATAAATGAGATTTATACAGTTCCAAACCTGAAGACAAGTAACTGCTCCAGCCTTTTGAGTGTGAATTTGCAGATTGCATGATATATTGTGTTTCTACAGTAATTTGTCGAATTTGATTCCCTCGTGTGGACATTGTGAAAGGTGTTTGATGCTTCAAATTTGATGCTCTTGAAAACATATGTGAAGATTTCTATGGTCATGATCTTTAAGACATGGTGGAATTCTGTGACAATAATTCTATGTTAATACACAATTACACAAGTGTCTTCATCACTTGTCAGATCAACCAAAGGTTCCCAGGTGACTTTGGTTGCATGTCATTCCTACAGTAGTTATAAATGGTTTGATTTGATGTTCACGATATAACTAAACCATGTCCTCAATTAACATAATAATAGGGTTTTATATAAGATTGTGGAAACTTTGAGGGAAGTGTAGCTCGATAGGTGCAGCATGCCCAAATATGGATGTTGTGTGGTGCCGTGGGGTGCAGTAAGGCATGTTTTAGGAAAGCATTCTGCCAATGAGCTGGTTGGTGGTAGATATAAATGTGTGACTCTTGTAATGTTAATTAGGGGCAAGTAAGTTTTTATACCCAAACCAATGAGTTATAATGGGGTGTTTAAAACTCAATAGAGTTTACTCTTGGCTGAATACAAGCACCCAGGTGTACATGTGCAGTATGTTATATGCAGGCTTTTAATTAACAAGAGTCCCCAGATATTGTGTTTCATTGTAGGTGTATTGTATGCTAATTAAATAAGAATACCAAGACCCTTGGATTTGAATGTCAAACGTAATGCATGGATGAGCCTTTTCAGTGAATTTGCAGATATATCCCTGATTTTTTCCTTGCACAAAGGGTTTGCTAGCTTTACAATGGTCTTATGATTGCTGAAGTGTTATTGTCTGAATATTACATATAGTGTGCGGACATAGGCAACACACCATATTGCCAACCGGATATAACAGACAATGTATATGTTATGTAGGACTCATGTGAACCCTCTTTTAGGCACAAGGTGACCACAACCCCCCTAAAAAACTTACTGTTGAATAAAGTAGGTGTAAACATCTGGAAAATTAAATCAGCAATCAATCAATGCCAATTAGAATGTTCAATTGGAAATGGGGCAACTGAAAATGGGGCAAAAAGTAAATTAAAACATTGGATCGGAAATGTGGCAGTTGTATTCACTGATATTTATCGATGTTGAAATAAGAAATTTTTACTGTTCAAATAATGCTTAATTGTTCTGTATGAGAGAATGTTGAGAATCTGTTAAAACAGATCTGCCTCCAAAATGCAACCAATATATACAAGTGTTGATATGCTATGAGAATGTTACCAAAAAAACATCGGCCATTAGATCGGTGCGCCAAAGTCAACCCCTAATCATGAAATGTGATTGGAGGGTGTAAAAAATGGAAAGATGGAAAAAGGGGATCACAAGCCAAGGTCAAAGTTCATCGGGCCAAATCTCTGAGATGAGATACATTGACAAAGTTGTTAGTTTTTAGCTAGCTATACATTGGACAGCTATGCCGGCTGATATATAAATGCTGATGCTCTGCTGTACGTCGCCTGTCCAGAGTGATCCGTTGCAGATCCTTGAGGGGGATTTCAGGTTAAAGTTCATCTATGGGTTATTAGAGGTCATTATCCTAAAAACACTGGACTTGATGACACTTGAGTATTCAGTGATAGGCCTATATTGTTGGGCATGGGGAATTTTAGGTCAAATGTCATAAACAATTAAACAACATACAGGGGGGTAATGCTCCTTGGGGCTTAAGTTCCTTGAGGGGCTTTAAGGTCAAATGTCATCTATGGGTCATCTAGAGGTCACTATCCTAAAAACACTTAAAAGCCTCCTACATATTTTACTGCACTTTTTGAGTCAGAGCTTCCTTTGGATTAATCTCCAAGTCAAATGTCATTCTAGGGGTCAATTAAGAGGACATTTTCTGGAAACACTTGTACAGGTTTCTGCAGGTTACAAAAAATAAAATAAAATGTTGGTTACAATCATCCTTGGGTAGTACTAGTGTACCCTTCAGTGAGTTCCAGCTATTTTTTGTTTGGTCATTTAAAAAAAAAAACATCCTAAAGAGAGTTTTCCATCCCCCACAGAAGGGCGATGGACAGCTGCTTAAGTTACAGCAAAAAGTCCAGATTTGAGTGTTGGTAATTACTTACAGGTGTCAAGTTTGGAATGTTGATTATACAGTAGCCTCACTACATGTATGTCACCTTCGCTTATTTCCTCACATTAGTGCGGGTTTCGGTTAAAGGTCAAGAAATCTTCACATCAGTAATTTAAAGAATTATCTATTATTTTTATTTTTTTAAAATAAGATTTCATACATGTATGTATGGATGGCATGATACAGTACTATGATAAGGTTTAGGGTTTCCATTAAGCATCAAAACCCATGGGTCCTGGGACCCTGTTAAATCTTGTTGCATGGCTTGTATCACTCCTGGGCAGGAACTCGATCAAGTCCCCACACATTTTCTGAGAGCTTGGGACCTTTGATATTGGTTTAATGAAATACCTGTTATATTAAAGTGATAGTGTATCTCACCTCCCTTGATTTTGTATCATTTACCAATAAAATGCCAAATAATAATAAAAGAGTATTATTCATTTAAGTACATCATACAATATCAGCCATACAACATATCATCCACATTATTTGCACCATAACATGTGTACACATGCTCATCAGCCATACATCAATACATCAAGCATACAACCAGCCTCACCACAACATATTCATGTAACATTTCATGCATATATCTTTGATAACACCATTCATATATCAAACCATACCACATTCATGTATATAAGCCATACCACATCATTTATACATCGTACCATAACAACATGTGTAAGCCATACAACATCATTCATGCATCAGCCATACAACATCATTCATGCATCAGCCATACAACATTTTACATGCATCAGCCATACAACATTGTTCATGCATCAGCCATACAACATCATTCATGCATCAGCCATACAACATTGTTCATGAATCAGTCCTACAACATTGTTCATGTGTAAGCCATACAACATCATTCATGAACCAGCCATACAATAGCATCCATGAATCAGCCATACAACATCATTCATGTAACTGCCCAAACAGCATAAACCATACATCATGAGCCTTACAATATCATTGATGTAATTTCAAACAACATTTGCAAAACACCATTCATACCATAAAAAAACATTGGTACAACGTCATCATTCATGCATGATCAACAACATTCACACAGTTCAAAATGGAACAATATGTCGGATTGCTCTAGGGATGTGTTTATTAATTAATGAATTGATCGGGAGAATCACACTTCCACTTTAACATTAACAAGCCAGTACTTTAATCCTTAGCCTGCAACAAGATGGAATGTTGAAGCGTTTTCCGAACTATCTGATCTGAATGTTAACAAGCCCTGGGGTATCTGCGGAACAAGCGGCATGAATCTTTCTCCTCCTTCACGATGCCTGTCCGAGCTCATCTGCTATATCCATTATTACAAAAAAAAAGTTTCAAGCAATGATTGGATTAAAATGAGTGAGGGTATTTAATAATGGTTTATGGGGTCATCATTGGAATATGACGTTCAAATGCGCCAACACCTTTTGGTTTGCATGCATTTTAAATTCTTTTACACAAGTTGCGAGGCTGGAGTGACACATTGAGTGGTGCGTTTGTTTTTCCTATGGTGTGTAAATATCTGTTACACCAGTATTTGCAGGATCTTGCTACAGTACAGTATACATGTACATGTTCCATATATGCATCTATGGAGAAGATTGAGTGCTTTTTGAAATTGGAATTAAGACGACAATAATTACACTTACTTCAACATGACTGAATGTTGTGACCCATCCTGGTTGATATTCACACTTGTACGCAGGATTTTCCCAGAGAGCCAGATTACTTTGGATTTATTCACTAGTGGATTATGGAGTGCATTTTGTTCTTAATCAAGGACACTTTGTTACTTTGACTGGATGGAGCCCTAAATATTTCAATCTTGGAACATTTTATGAATTCAATATGAAACAAAGTCTTGAAACAATGAGGATTAAAAAGCAAATGAGGTATATATATATAAATTATGATAAAGAATTTTTTTAGTGTATATAATTCATACATTTACTTATAAACTATATCAGCAGCTGCTACATATACTAGTGTTTTAAGCGAGTAGCAATTACTCGCCGAGAACTCACCAAGTAATCGCAAGGAAGATGTGCATGTACTAGAAGGCTACTCGCGATTAAACGCAAACAAATAAAAATCCACAAAAAAAAAAAAAAGCCCAGTATTTCATTCTTGAGAAAATGTCTCAAAGTGAAACATACAGGGAATTCCCCAAACCCTTGTATGCCACCAAAAACTAAACTAAAACTGATCATGGAAAATGTGGGGTTCAAAACAAATTTCTTTCTCCACAAACATCCTGTAACATGTGAATCCTAAAAAACACAAAACCAAGATATGTCATAAGACTTAAAAACGATGCAGTAACCGTGACAACAATAGCCAAATGGCTTACTGTGAGCTGCTCTCGAAAGCTATTCTCTGTTATACGCTCCTCCTGGCATAATCTCTTCCTAGGGAATATAATGCCACGCAGTGACTTAAATTTTAGGTGGAATGTTAAATGTTTGTTGGCTTATTTTAATAATAATGCTTGAAAAAACACAATCACAATTGAAAAAAAAATTGTTTTTGTTCAATTTAATGTGTGATGGCCTTTTTTAGAGAATATTGAACATGATTTAAATTAAGTAGCGAGCATATAGGATTTAGACTGTAGGTCTGTAGGGCTGTAGTTATGCAACAATGTGAACAAGGGAAGGAGTTTTACAAATTTATGATTAACAAATTATCAATGCTTTGGATTTACCTCAATGTATTTTTTTTGACATAAAAAGTTACAACATTTGATCGGACTTACATGGATAATATACTATTTGCTGAATTACATCCCATAATAGGCGTAAACTAGTGATGCCGGTGAATTTCCCGACCACATGAAATTTGTGATTGTTTGAAGCCCATACATAGCTTAGGGGTGACTTCAAAATTCACCTGCAAGGAACTGCACAGAACCATGACTTATTATTGTTAGTGTCACTGCTTTAGCACTGTGTGACATCATTCAGAATATTCATAGACTTGACAGCTTATCCTTTTCTGTGCAGTTCCTCACAGGTGAATTTTGAAGTCACCCCTTAACAACAAAATGAACTGGCCAGCCTAGCTTAGCTTAGCTGTATCAGAGATGTTCAAGGGAGGAGTCACAAGATAACAAAACCTGGCAAAAAGTATCCAATAAGCTCATCATCAGTCACACTCATGGGAAACACTTTGAATGATCTTATCATGTTTGTAGCAACCTTATAAGTGGGGAATTGTATTAACCCTGTAGTGTGATATTACAGTCTGTAGACTATATGGCCCCAAATGAATATTACACATACCTCCCCATGAAATTTGTAATTGGTAGAAGCCCCCATAGTAAACAGTATTAAAAAAAAAACAATTGTGATTGGTTGTAACCCCCATACATTCTAGACCGTTCAGAAATTCACCTTGGGGCCAGAATTATATAACTTTAATGAATATTTATATAGCTTTATTAAGCTTTATTGTTCATTTACTGATGAAACTCTAAATACTTGGCCGTGATGTCACCAGAAGTATGACGTTGGTACAGCCTTTGAAAACTGCAAATATCTTTGATAATTTTGGCCGATTGCCATGCAGTTCAACCATTATGTGTTTTTTTTACTCTGCTGCTTTTAGGCAAAGGTTTTCAGGGTAAATTACCTATTGAATGTGATCAAACATTGTTAAATTGTCATGCTATGCTGCCATGGTAACCAAGCCACATATTTTGTTCTAGATGCACTGAAGGTGCCGTACAATGCAGCATTCAATGTTTATACTGTTATGTATTCGTTAACATTGCAAACCTGGAAATTGTTAAAGTAGGAAGTAAGAAGTGACCACTACTGGGCTTTTTTATGCTAGAAGTTAAATCATGGTAAATGAGGACAATGCTAGGTGAGGTGCCTACGTGGCTGATAAACCGAAAAACAGGTAGGTTTTGGGGATTCAATCCTCTCATAGTTCAGGGAGGGGGCTGCCCATTCTAAAAGGCTAAAGGCGCCCCACACTTGCTTTATCTTGCCCTGAATGTCATCCTGCTTTGTTACATTAATGATGCTTTGATTTATAATTATTTCATTGATTTGGTATTGTGCTTTATTTCTTGGATGTACAGTATATATATTAAATTACAGTGTGAATGTGTTTTAATTCCTCTAATCGGTATGTTTACATCTGTACTTAATATTGCCTTGCATGTATTACAGGTCAATTCAATTGTTTGACATGCTTTAATGTCATACAGTAGAACGTATCACCATGCAGCGGCAATAGTGCCACCATGTGTCATAGCATCAAGTTTATTTCTACCATCACCACATACTATAAACACTGGATTTGTTTTTACAAAGATTTCACTATTAATCATAAAAAAAATGCATCCTTTAATAAACTTACTGGCCCTTTTGAGTACATTGTGTATTGACAAAACACTGAAAAGGTGATCAGTGCCACAATAAGTATCTGGAAGGTGGGAGCAACCTGTCACACCCAATGGCGTGTAAACCGCCGAAGGTGCTGGATACATGACTCTTGTACGAATAGTGTAACATTGCGTGTTTGGGTGCCATGTTAGAATAGTGGCAAAAACACAACCCTGTCCTCTGCTTCGTTGCCATACTTAAGTATAGTAATCGACAGTCCGACAGTCGATCGCTGCCCGTTACAAAGTGAATAAACAAGGAAAATATTAGAAATAGGTTATGCATCAATAGCTAAAACATCGAACTTTAACCCGTAACTTTTGACAGAGCCTTAACTTAGTACTAAAACCTTAGTGGCAGTGTTATTTGTAACACTAACGTTCACCCTGGTTTGTTTGCATACACCCGACTTTGCCACTTTCTGCTGGCCACTCTTCTTAAATGGCGACGGTCACAGTGTCGGCTTCATCCGGTCAATGGGAGCTTTGTACAGAGTCATGTATCCAGCATCTTTGGAGCTATACATGCCATTGGTCACACCAACACTTCACAACAGCTGTGCCAATTTACCAGAAACATAGACTCGCTTGAACCACATCAACTTCAGTACAGCTTCCACAGAGGTGTCACCAACAATGACCTTTTGCCTTCTATGTGACTCTTAAGCAACAAAGTCATAGCTTTTACATAGTTCTTTGAAATTTTGTTGAGCTGTTATCTATTACAAGTCATTTCATATTTTCTTTCCGATATCATAACATGTTATCTGTAGTATTGATACACAGAGTACCAGCAGCGTCATATCGTATTGCACTTTATAGCCGAGCAATTCCATATGTTTGACGTCAAATTTCCCAAAACTTTCATTGAAAAAACTTTGGCTGGTGTGGTCATAGACAATATATAAACTATTGCTAAGCCCTAGCTCTCTTAAGATCTTTTAAGGAGAATTGTCTTTAACTTCCTAACATATTTTATTTCCTTTTTTCACTTTTGCTTTGTTCTCATTTGTGATACGGTGGTAGTAATCATTGCTGAGCTCTGTGTCGGCTAGTGTGTACGCCGTGATTGTTTGTCGAAATTCAAAACCAGCTTTGGTCAGAAATATTGTGGGATTTATTAACTACAAACCAAGAAAAAGAAAAAAAATCAGTGCCTTTCCTTTGAAATTTTTGTTACTGATAGTAAGTACCTGAAGGTGCTTCCATATTGGCCATAACCAAAACCATTTGGTTTCATTCTGCTCTTCTCCTTGCCTCTTTAATTTGGAATATTTCTGCATTTGTAAGATTTGCTTTCTGGGCTTTTTGCACCATGAACAGGAAGCAGATGTTAGGTTACCGAGTTCCTGTGAAGCGAAACAAGAGGTAGGAAAGTGTTTTTGAAAATAGACCGATCATTTTATTTATTATTTAAACATTTCTATTTTTCAAAAAAGTGTTTTTAAAAAATTAACTAGACTGATCATTTTATTTATTATTTAAACATTTCTCTGGAGTAAGTACTCTGGAGGTTGTGTTTTTGTTTTATATACTCACAGAGACGGCACCAGAATTGGTGAAAAGGTCTGGGGTGGGGGGTGTTGGGGCAAGTGGGGGGAAGGGCACAGGGAGCATGTTAATGTCAGCAATGCAAAACTGCTATTCAATTATAATTTTGTATAGCAGTTGTAACATTTTGCACTCAGCATAATTGTGTGTATTGTTTTCCAGGGGGGGCAAGTGGGGTGTGGGCACAGGGACCATTTTAATGTCAG
>JAODFY010184358.1:0-10769 GCA_027580055.1 Paracaudina chilensis | reverse complement strand
TATTATACCTGATTGGTCCATGCTGTTTTGTCACCACAATAAGAATTATTGAATTAACCACAAATAATTAATAATAATCTTACTATATTACCAGTATTTTTGTTTTAAATGATTTATCTGCATTGGATGCCGTCATTATGTGTGTACATTACATATGGCCCTCTCCCATACATACAGTAACTCTATACCCTCTATATTGGTTTTACATAATTATTGATACATTCAAGCATATGGTTTATGCATGCCAATTAAGGTTAAATTCCTTGTTTCCCCCAATGTGTCTACCATGCAGTAACCACACTAATTGAACCAAACACTTTGTGCTAAGTAATGCCAGAATTAAGCAATATGTTATTAAAAAATTGGCTTACATTTCTACAATTGTATGTTGATTCTTTTACTCAAAAAAAAAAGGAAAAAAGGAATTAAAAAAGGGGTAAGTAACATCAAGTAATATTTACTGTCATCATTTTAAATCAAAGGAAATCATTTAAAGTTGCTGCCAGACGTACTGTAGTACTTTTTTGTTGTTGTGGTATATTGTTTTCATTTAATCCATTCATTGTTTTGAGAAACTGCCATATTCTATCCATACACCCTTCTTTAATAACAATATTACAAGTTATATATTTTGGACAAGTATTTTAAGCCATTCCGACTCATTAATATTCATGACCTGGATATACCAAAAACAATAGGGTACATCCAGTCAATATGGGGGGGGGGGGGGAATCCACCACATTGAATATGACATTAATCCAACATGTTATTTTCCAAGATTTCATGTTTACAGGCGAGTGAGGTAAATGCATGATGATTTGTATTTTACAGAGGAAGCAGAGAATGATTAGTGTACATGCACAGAAACATAGAAAGTGTTGGGAATGTCTTGCCACTTCTGGATAAGGTTGAAAAACATGGCAGGATTTGCGCTTCTGGTTACGTCACATCGTAATGTGAAGACAAAATATAAAGCCTAAGTACTGCAGGCTGATACGCTGTAGGAACTAGCTTGTCATGTATGGACAGAAGTAACAAAACCTGCCTTTTCTGGCACATTTCCAGAAATTACAAGATATGTGCAGACGTGTTCAAGGTCTATTATATATACTCATATATCTAAATATTTTCAACAAAGCTTAAAAGGAATGTATGAAATCCAATGTTACCCTGTAATAAGTGAATGTAATGAAGTAATGCAACACTGTATTTATTCATTAAAAGCCATGGAAATGATAAACATGTCTGACACTGCAATAGCATGTTTGACAAAAAAAAATATTCCTGTCCATTTTACAATGTCCCCGGTTGTTATGGCAACCCAAGAGTATAACTCCCTCTGGTGCAGTAAATGTTTTTTGCAAAGTACTGTATATCTAGAGAGCTAAATATAGTTTGGAAATTCTATAATGTCATGTGTGTACAAAATGGAGCAATTAGGCAAGAACAACAAATGATGGAGATTGTAGGTTGCATGTTTGATATGACTCACTGAGGTGTGTCTTATTGAAGATAAATTCCAAATTTCCTATGTGCATGTGGATAGTAAAAAAAAAACCAAAATATTCCTAATTTGTCTTTGTCAAATTGAGGTGATCGTTTAATCAACTTAGTTGTCTTGAAAATGTGATGTATGATATCTATAATATGTATCTATAATATCTCTAACTACTGATTGTAAGGTATCTATATCTGCACCTATAATATGTCTATGTCTACTGATTGTAAGGTATCAATATCTGCACCTATAATATGTCTATGTCTACTGATTGTAAGGTATCAATATCTACACCTATAATATGTCTGTGTCTACTGATTGTAAGGTATCGATATCTGCACCTATAATATATCTATGTCTACTGATTGTAAGGTATCGATATCTGCACCCATAATATGTCTATGTCTACTGATTGTAAGGTATCGATATCTGCACCTATAATATGTCTATGTCTACTGATTGTAAGGTATCGATAACTGCACCTATAATCCAATATTCCAAAGCAATCTTCCTCATCCTAAAATATGCTAACAATGAAACTACATACATAGAAAAGATACGACAGCAGTGTTTTTTGAAGTGCTTTTCAAAGTGCAAGTAGGCATTGATCAGAGTTCTAGACAGGGCATTCAAACTGATCTCTGCATCCAATTTGTATGCAGAGTGCAGTGACACTGTAGAAAGTTCAGTATCTGGTTGGAATAATAATTACAGTGGTGGATACAGGGGGGTGGCAACAGGTGCCTCCACATTTGGCTGTAAAAAAAAACATATAGATGATATTAGATGATGTTTTGTACATTGCCACATGACAATGGAATTGTCACCTGTCTGCAGTGTTAAGATATGTAAAATAACTTGAGCTAACCAAATTTCACCAATTGCATCAGAACCATTAAACCTTTTGGTTTTCTGGTTTAAAAATGTGTGTTTATTTATATATTTTTTATACAAAATCATCCCATATGTATATGTATGCTAGTGTTACTAATGGGGACAACAGCTGCAGTAACTTTGGGACCTGTATAACATATCAGTGATGTCATCAAGGGGGTGGGTGGGCCTTGGGGCACTTCCCCCTTCCTCACCCCTGTGTGCCTCCTAAATGAGGTTCCTGATTGTGTTCAAAATTGCCTTCTGTTGACCCTGCTGAAATGTTGTGACCCCTACTTCTTCTGACCCAACCAAGCAAATGCAACCTATCACCTTAGATGGGTTTATCTTAACATTAAGCTAACGAAACTGATGAGGTAAATTTTAAGGGCTAAATCACTTAGCTACCCATTAGAAGACTTACGGTGACATCACTGCAATTAGTAATCCAAGCAACCATATTGATAGCATATATATGCCCTGATTCGGGGAAAACACCTGGCAGCTCGATCTTGTTATCTTGAGTTTGATCTTGTTATCAATACTCTATAAATATTTGTTTGGAGATGGCCATCAATATTTAATGCTAGTGTTACTCATAGAAGGTGATGCCGAGGGGGGGGGGGGGGCATGCTCCTTTCCACCCCTGTGTGCATGAATATTACCGGTGATGCTGCTTATATATGTGCTGCTTCCCCCCACCCCAGAACCACAGAACCCAAACACAACCAAGTATCTGCAGTCATAGACAACTTATGCAACCATTTAGACAAAACAATTGGCTAGGTAAATTTGATCACCAAATCTCTTTGCTAATCCTTAATTTGAACATTTACTCTGACATTACTGCTATTAGTAATCCGAGCAACCCTTCTGTTACCTAGATAGTCCTGGGAAGGCAGAGTGGATCTGAGTGTGATCTTAATTGTTATCAATGCTCGTGTGATTATTTTTTTTCCCCACAGATGTGCCATTACTAATTAATGAACCATGATGCAGCGACTGCTAGTTTTAAACTGTTGATTCGGTATTTAATTTCTCTTCGGTGTGAGTCTGAAGCTAATGTTACATCGAGTGAGTCGCTTATACTGAAATGCTATATCTTCTCACAAGTATCGCTGACATCTGACCATTCATTTGGTTGTTAAGGCGTGACACTCTTGGAGACATTGGCTTAATTGTTCCTGGATGACATAAACTGAGCCATGGTTATTGATTTAGTCATTCACAATCATACAGTGCGTACATAAAAAAAAATACTTCAAATGGAACCAAAGATTTGATGAAAACATCATGAAAATTAATATTTTACTAATTTTTTTCTTTCCCCCTATGAGTCACCAGTTATTATTGATAGATTCAGCCACTCCCTATAAAACTTCTCACAAAACTTGATATCAATTGCATTCTTAGCCCCTTCCCCCAATTTTGGGTTTACCCCAGCCCTTTATTTCAGTATGCATTACCACTTTACCATACTAGGTCTACAAATACCAGTACTACCAGAAATTTAGTGGCAGCTCCATGGAAGGGGTGCTTGCCAGCTTGGGGACATATCCCCCTCCCAGCTTTTTTGTCCCCACAGATTTATTAAAAAAAATATATAGGCCTGTATTATAAAAGATGTATAGAAACTTGCCTGGGCACTGATATTGTCTTATTTTCCCCCCAATTTCCCCCACCCTCTCTGACCCAACCTCTATTTCTTTTGTGCTAGTAATGATCACTCACTAAAGTTATGCCATTGCTTTAAGAATATCATAACAAATACTTCAACTAGTTTGATCTCAAAGTTATCACATAGCCAGTCAAACAGATGAAAAATGAAATAAATGTAGCAATATTTCACTAGTTTTACCTCCCTCCCCCCTAATTGTTTCATCTGAATTTTAAAAGTGAGTCACCAGTTGGTGTTTATATTAGATACACTAACTCCCAGTAAAGTGTTCCCACAACAAGTGTGAACAAAACAGCTAGGGACAGCACCACACTTGCTGAAAGCCATTTGAAGGACTTTGCTTCCAATGCTTTGCCCTGTGTAAACAATAGAGTATGTTAACTAACAGTGAGTGTATCTATGCATAGACAACAGTACAGATATGTGTGTTACTCTGTAGTTACTATGACAGGTGTTGGAACTAGTGGTACCGGTGTATACAGTACTATGCTACATAGTAATAATGGTACGTTTACTTCTACAGTGTAGCCTAGATTTGGAAACATTTTATCTTCAGTGAAGCTGACACAATTCAAAACAATTATCTGAGAACTTTGGGAATATTTTATTTTTTATTTGGATATCAATGTATGGTAAGTATACAATATTTGAATTGAGTGTTGGCTATAGGCTGGCTATATCTGTGTTGTGTGGTCTGTTGATGCTCCATTGCACATCACTGATGGTGCAAGGCATGTAGGCCAACTGTTGGGATTACATCACAGTGTATTGTATTATATATTGTTTCAAATTTATTGCAGTGTGACATTTTTATGTACTTAAAACTAATAATTTTTTTTATTGAAGTTCCACACCCTGTCCCTTTTCAGTAAATCATAACTTAATTTTAGTTATATATATTGTAATATTTAAAAATATTTGTAATATTATTTTAATGTTAACCACGTACTACCGGTACACACACATTAATGGATGCATTATTGGGAGGATATGGGACAATTAACATGCACTTTGCATGAATATAGTCTTAGGTGCCATTCACTTTTAAAAAAGTGTGGAGAAATGGTGCCATCTGAGTTAAATTAGTGTGTGAAAATTAGAAAGAATGGAGCATTTTGGGTGAGATCCCCCCCCCCCCCATTTTTCCATGGATCAGTACATTTGGTTGTAGTACAATCTAGCCTCGGGCTGCCCCATAGACAGGTTAGATTATTCAAGGGGGAGGGGGAATACTTTCAGGGGACAAAAATATTTTTCAATGGGGCATTTCATATGTAATGTATTTTTTGTTCTCAAAGTTTGTAGGGGGTAAGAATCCCCACTCCCTGAATACCTGGTCTGGCTTCAATTTTAGGATGAACTCCACATATTGCATAAAGTTACAATGGAATATTATGCAACTGTCAAAAAGCATCCTTAACTAGCTATATGGCTGCATCATCAAATGACTGGCCTCCTTGTTCCAAGAATCATTGGATATAGATTTTAGAAATTCAAATCAAGAGTATATATTACTGTACTTGGAGTGGCTGCCACATCTACACTGTACATTGTCAGGCACATAAGAAATGGGGACTGTGTCTAGCTTGCTCAGTCTGGAGAACGCAAAAGGGATCAGACCCCGGGAGTGTGGACACTTACTGTACATACTCGGGGCAAGACCCCGCAATCTTGAACTCTCATTTTGGGATGAATCATACACCGTGAGGGGGATTCAACAGCAATCTTGCACCATGTTCTCAAGTGTGGACGCCACCAGGATCAACGTAACCATAGCCCTGAGGGGTTAAAAATTCTTGCTTGCATTCTTAAGTGTGAACAAAGGCCTGCATATCACAAAGAACCATGTGAAATGTATGGACCAGATACAGTTGAGAACCATTAGGGCAACATTTCGAGGGTCATCATGGTCATTTATGAGGGCAACGACAGCTAAGTCCATCTGTCAGTAATTCCAATCACTGAGAGAAAGTTTATTACAAACAGTTTATTACAACAGTCCTCTACTTAACAGCTGCTTACAGTAGAAGAATAACAATACCATTTCTGCAAAGTTTGTGGCTTCTATGGTTCAAATAACCTTTCCAATCCTTTCAAGTTATTGACAAAACTATTGCCCTTCTCAAAAAGATCAGTGAGGTGTGATGGCATTCCACAATGGGCCTTTGAATTGGACCTGTATTCTATAATTGTGTAAAATCAATTTTGTTAGAATTTTTTTATTGGCCCATATTATAGCTGAACTGTTGTGTGTATGTGACCCAAGTAGTAATATTATCAAATAATTAGAACATCAGTTTGTACTAGTAGCCTTGTGGGTTTCCATTTCAGTGATGTGAAAATATGATTTCTCTTTCTTGTACACCGGGGCAATATACTATAAAATCGCAATATACAGTACTAAAAGTACAAGGAGTTAGAATTGCCTGAAGCACTGTGATGCAACTTGTGTGATTTGAAATTAATCTCACCCATACTGTATAGTGTAGGGCAAAGATCAAGCCTGTACTTGGTACTGTCAGGTGGCTTGTTTGGATCCATATAGGGAGCAATATATAGTTATACATAGCAGTGGCAATACATGAGAGGGGAAAGGTTCATTAATTTTGGGATGGCAAATGGAAGGAAATTTTATTTGGGAGCCAGGGTAAAGACCACTGAGACCAAATCATTTCATTCCCATTCCAAAATATATCAATGTGGAACTGATCAATAATGTATGGCCTATCCAGGTTTCAAAAATTAGTTCACTATGGGTTTATTACCATGGAAACAATACCAGAGGGAATATTAACAGTACAGGTTTGCATTACAGGTAGTATATAAGCAAGATCACCAGTAACTAAATAATAATAATAAAACAAAATTGGCAGTAATTTGCAGAACTATATTTCCAATATATTTTTCCCGCTAAACACACAATCTTTTCACATCATATTTTCATCTCTTCATTAAAGATGCCTATATATTCATGATAAGAAAATAGTTCTTATATGAGACGAGAGTTCCAGCAAAATGGCCACTCCATCTCTCGACGATACAGGCCCGTAACCTTTCCTTAAATCAATGGAACCCTCTCCGTTTACTAATCTGCATTTCCGTTTCAATTACAGACTTCGGAAAGCACCTTTAACGAATACGACGACAGCGTGTTGACTGACGTTAGCGAGGGCTCATCGCCGTCGATTCTCATCAATGAAGTGTTTAATCCACCGTTTGAAACCCAGAAAAACTCTGAGAGCAATTACTGTCACATCAACATGAATGGCATCACCACCGAGACTCTTCAGTAAGTATGCTAGAGATTTATGATCTGTTTTCGTCACTCGTTGGCCAAGGGTTGGCTCATTTAGTGTTGCATGCTTGTCATGTTTTTATTCCTTGATGATCATAAATCTTTCAGCAGAGTTTGATTTGATAAGACATCGCTTTTGCTACTATGCTTTGTGTCTTAAAAATGTACAGCAGTATCAGAATTAAATCTTTGATTTAGTGATAGAAATAAATAATTAATAATAAAAAATAAATTTTAAAAATAGTGATCGTCAAAACAATGTTCATACTATTTTGATACGAGGGGAATAGGCTGCAGATCTGGCCTGTGGAACGTCTGCAAAAAATGTCAAAAGCTTATATTATTTTAAGTCCAATAGAGACCAATTTTTACACTAAGGCCAGCCTTTTTTTGTTCAAAAGAATAAAACTACCAACAGGTGAAGAGCTTGGGTCTGGATGCAACAAGCTCTCGGTGGAATTTCAGGAATGATGATACTAGACGTCATGATGCACTTACGTTCAACCACCATAATGTTTCTAGTAGAACAACATTATGTGGTGCACAAAGAGTTTTTACACTGAAATGTGCAAATGTTTAAGGCAAATTATTAAATAATATAGGCAATATTGATATAATTCTTATAACAAAATCTGGGGGGAAGATTACATTGTCCATTTCCCCTGTCCAAAAAGTGGAGGGATATATCCCCCCATCCCTCCCAGGATTGCCACCCTTGTATTGAAAGATTATGCCAGAAATGCTAGATAGGGAATGCAGATTGGTTTATGAGGTATGTCGCTGATAAATGCATAAACCAGGTGAGTTTGGGTGAATTTCTGATAAAGAATAAGGTTTAAAAATAATGCTTTCCCCTAAAAAACATTGAAATGTCTCAAACTCCTATTTAAACAATTTTAGTGTTAATGCAGACATCCAAAGAAACTGTAGTATTATCTTAAAAGTAATAATACCAGTTATAAACACGTAATAAACACAACACCTTTGATCCTTATCATAACAACCCTCTCAATAAAGGAAGCTAATGCGAGTCTGCTTGCTACTTCCTGTACATATGCTGCTTGTGATGATTGGAGAGCTAATACACCACTTCAATCACCACCGTCTGGAAACCTTCACGATCCTGGTCATGCAATTCTACTGTAGCTGTATTACTTGTCTATTCATTGATATATAAATGTTTATATATAGGGAGAGAGAAATGGGGTTTAAGTTTGACAAATCTGGAAATGGTAAAAAGCAATTGACTTGTCCAGGGTTTGAACCCTGGACCCCTTCGCTGTCTAGTGTGAATGCTCTATCGCTGAGTGACAGAGCCTGAGGGTAGAACCCTTATTCGAAATACCCAATGGGTCACTGCCAATAATTAGTGAATGATATTGATATTTGGCGGAGTATTATATGTCGCATTTGGAATTTTTATCCCCTTGTCATTGGCAACCTTTGCCTTATTATGGCAAGGGATATTTCCTTATTGAATGGAAAACTGGGTCATCCCATTATATATTCAATATTCAATACAGGACGCGGAGCCTTTCAAATGACGTCATAATGGAGAGCTGTGCCGAGAGGGTACTTGAGCGCTGTTGACCACACTCAAAACCGTTGGGTCTCGATAACTCAGTCGGTTAGAGTGTCTGCACGTTGAGCAGTAGGTCGCTGGTCAGGTTAGGGCGCGGACAAAGGAAATAACAAAGGAATCCTCAGACATAGTGTAAAACCCACCTGTGTGTGTGTGTGACAGAGCGTGTAACAGTCTTTCTCAGTGGGAAGCTATGGTGGATCTCATACTTGGTACAAAGTTTAGTCATAGTGATTAAATAACCCATTATACACTGCTAAGGAAGCTCAAAACTACTGTATGATTAATTTATTATAAGCTTGACAAAAAGGAACTCCTTAAATGGAGGTCATTGAGCTATGCCTCTGGAGTCCGGAAATGCCATAGGCCTTGTATGGTACTAGGGTACTTTTTGAATAGTTGGGGGTAGATACGAGTGTATTGTGTTAGAAGTGTACTCCTGTATGGAAGCAAAATCTGGGCTGCTAAGATGGACGATCTTCACAGAGGAAGGAATATATTATATTGCCGATTTGCAATGTGGATCTTAAGGAAACAAGTAGCTTGCACTGATGACTTGAGTGTAAGGCTCAAGATGTAGAAATGAGATGAATTTAATAAATAACTGCCGTAGTATATACAGTAAAATTGGATGGTGGTACACTAAAGTTATAAATTGGTTTATTTTTTATAGATTGGAGGAAGAAGAAACAGCCTAATTAGTTAGAAGCTCAATCTAGCCCTAATCAAGCTGACCAACTGGACAAAGAAAAGCCATTCAAACATTTTCTGGATAAAAATGAGCTATCCAAGCAATGTGTCTATAATTGTGAAGAGATGGGAACTGGAGCATGCAACCCTTACAAATGCTATGGACATCTGCTTCAAAATATTTACATCCTTAACATGAACTATCACAGGAAATAACCTACATCACAGCATGGGTTCCAGTGGACCACACATGTTCAATTGACCACACACGGGTCATATATGCTTAGTTTTAACGTATATGCTTTTTGGCTCGCCTGTTCCGCGGAGCATGTGCGAACCTATTTTATACCTTTAAATGTCCGCCTGTCCATTCGTTATTGATGAGGATGTGGCTCTTTATTCAAGAGAGCCGGAGTAACCCGTACTTGGTTAAAATTTACACCGTTCCTGAATATAATTTGACTATGTCTAATGTCAAAAGAATAACCAGGTTAATGAGTATCTGCTAATGCGTTAATGAGGCCGACTAACGCTGTGTATTACTGTTAAAATTAATTAGTCAAAACATCGTTAATTTTAGTCAGAATGATGTCTCAAATGACAAGTTAACGATGCGACATGAAAGAGAGAGAGAGTCAGCCTCATCTATATGTCTACACATGCAGCCGTGTAAGTAAAAAATTAGTTTTTGTTAGGTTAACCCCAAAGCATAGGCCTACATATGCCAGTGGCGTAACTTTACTTAAAAAACGATAAAACGATCGGGTAAAAAACGATGCAAGGTGGGTAAAAGTTTAAACTACTCGTCCAAAGCCATTATAAGCCACGCAAATAAAGTATTATCGTGTCCAGGGAGCCGCCAGATTATTTTGATTGAGGGGAACGATCCTAAATGATATTAGTAATTTGTGTCCCGTGAGGCAGGGGCGTGGCTATTGGCTAACCTTACATTTTGAGGAAGCGGAGTGCCACCCTCGGTTGGCGCATTTCGTAGCGAAGAAATTTTTACCAAATATGCCTCCCAGATTACCGGAAAATGACACTTCCCATGACTTTTAAATTAAGCCTAAGTCAGGTGTTTGTAGGTTTTACAAATTTCACGCAAAAGGGTAAATTCTCACTGTCACATACACATGTGGCTACATATTGGAAT
>JAODFY010184247.1:0-10769 GCA_027580055.1 Paracaudina chilensis | reverse complement strand
GTCAGCAGTCTCCCCCCCCCCCCCAACCCCCACAGAACTTCAAGCCACCACAAAGCAACATAGGTTACTAACAGATCACTGACTGCATAATGGATGAATAGAGATGTAATGGTAGCCAGGTGCATAGCAAGAGATTTGTCTGGGGGAGGGGGGAGGCAAGGTGGTTTCCCCCTCCCCTTTGGAGCAAAATGAAATGCAATGTTTGTGGAACATTCACAAATTGAACATTCACTGAACATTCACAAATTGTGGTTCATTCTTTGTTTTGTACTTGTGGTTATGGGGGGTTAAACCCCCCCTGATGGTAGCTCCAGATATTTGTAAGCACAATAGGCTGGGTGCAACTAGAATATTGCTATTTTGATACATCAAACATGACAAAAAACAATAGACCATTGTGAAGCTATATATACACATGTATATTGTCAGGTGCATAGCAAGAGATTTGTTTTGGGGAAGGAGTCTTATGCAATTCACATATATGCAAAATGGTGCAATGGAGTATTGGCCAATTTTTCTACAGGAACCAATTGTTTTTTCAGCATTTGTACTTATTGGGTTTGAACCACCCCTCCCCCTCCCCATGGCTACACCACTATATTGATCATGCAAGAGCTATTTGCTGTTGCTCATGAATGTAAGATTCTGCCAATCATAAGAGCAAGAACCACAACACATCAATGTGGTCACTAGACATTCAGAATTACAGGGTGCAACAGTTCAGCAAGTGGGTGGATCACAAATATCATTTGGGAGGGGCAATATTTAGGCACCCAGTAACACAAAAGGTTGCTGTGTAGTGATGGGTACACAAGTTTTAGCAGCATAAATGGTATTGAGAATACAAAACAGGGTTAAGACAAGTATCCTTCCAGATTCAGGGTGGGTGATACAAATACAACTTGATCCATGGATGGTCACTATTCCCCATTCCAACTTTTTTTATAGCTACAAAAATTGATTCATTCAGAGCTACAGGTGATTTAGGGCAACACTTTCTGGATTGGGGTCACCAAAAATATTGGGGGTTTCTTTAAAATGCAAAATTGTTACAGGAGGTCATGCAAGGTGTGAGATCTTATGAAAACTAGGGGGAAAAAAAAAGTTAAAATTCAATATAAACCAGGTGAGGGACCCATTCCACTGGGATTAATGGCACAGATGCCACTGATGAAATTTTGATGACTCTAAAAGATTAAACAATACAAAACCAAGTAGTGTTTTTTTCAGCTCTTTTATTACTCTGTGCCTTTTATAAACTAATTTAACCAACCATAACCTTACCAATCCAAAATTGTGTATTGTGCATATACAGAAGCCAAGTGCTGCCCTGCAAATGATTGCAGGAGCTGGCCCTAAACAAGTATCGATGATACCAAGTAAGCAAATGGGTATCATGCATATACAGAAGCCAAAGGCTGCCCTGCAAATGACTGCAGGAGCTGGCCTTAAACAAGTATCGATGATACAAAATAAGGAATTGGGTATCATGCATATACAGAAGCCAATGGCTTCCCTGCAAGTTACTGCAGGAGCTGGCCCTAAACAAGTATGGATGATACCAAGTAAGCAATTGGGTATCATGCATATACAGAAGCCAAAGGCTGCCCTGCAAATGACTGTAGGAGCTGGCCTTAAACAAGTATGGATGATACCAAATAAGGAATTGGGTATCATGCATATATACAGAAGCCAAAGGCTGCCCTGCAAGTGACTGTAGGATTTGGCCCTAAACAAGTATGGATGATACCAAGCAAGGAATTTGGTATTGTGCATATACAGAAGCCAAGTGCTGCCCTGCAAGTGACTGCAGGAACTGGCCCTAAACAAGTATCGATGATACCAAGCAAGGAATTTGGTATCATGCATATACAGAAGCCAAGTGCTGCCCTGCAAATGACTGCAGGAGCTGGCCCCTGAGTATGGATGATACCAAGGAAGGAATAGTTGCTGGGGGCAGAAGGGCTCTTTGGGAATAAGGGCCCTATGAAGAGCCAATATGACCAACATCCCTGGGGGGACCTCATGCCCCTGGATGGCCAACATCCCCTTATCCCAGAACATTAAGGTAGTAAAAATAACACTCAAGGTAAAGGCACAAATTAAGCAAAATCTAACACACAGAACATGCTATCGAGATGTATATGGAGCACTCAAGATTAAATGATATAAAGCAAAATTAAACATCACTGATCAGTAAACTTCATTCGAGATCATGAAAGAGCGAGCGAGTTGCCAAAATTAAACATCACTGATCTGTAACTTCATTCGAGATCATGAAAGAGCAAGTTGCTATAATCTTGGGGGGCCAATCAGGCCATTTTTAGTGGCACTGCTAGGATGCTAAGCTTGGCAAATGCGGACCTCACAGGCTCGTGGCACAGCAAATCAGTTTTGGTGTCGACTAAATATAGCTTCTCAAGTACTGAAAATCTTGCACTCTAAACAACAACCACAAAATTAGACAATAACCAGACTTGTAGGATCTCAGATGTTTGAGCGAATCCCAAATTTATGAGCCATGTGTGTATGTGTGCACCATGGTACCACTGTGGAAATGGTAAGTTTTACCAAATTATAAAACCCAACTTTTGAAACCCTCTATACAAGTGATTTTTGCAATGTATTTCTGGATAAAAAAATAAGACTAAAGTAGGTAGGTACAAATGATGTTCAAATGTTTTTTTTAACTAAAAAAAAATTATATATAAGCAATAGCCTCCATCGTCCTCCTGGACAGCCATTCTAGGAAACTCCCTGAGTCTGCTAGGATTTCTTCTCTTGTTCAATAGCTGGAAGAACAAAATATTAAGTATTTATATATTTTGTACACACAAAAGATTTTATTTATGTTAAATCCCATTCCCAAATTTAGGGAATCTTGTTCACATATTTTTTTATTCAGTCAATTTTAATTGATTGTAGTGAACTACACCAAGCATCTGTTGTAACATTGGAGATGGACATTTAATCAACGACGGTGAAACACCACTGCCTGGTGAAAATATATGCCCCAACAACTGTGCACCTTATGGTGTTTCCAAAAATCCTTTCATATATTCCGATCTTTTTTATCATAATATATACCAATCTTTTTTTAATCTCTAGCATTGTCATAATCCAATTTGTAATCCAAAAACCTGACGACCATTAAAAATTCTTCACTGCTATATGGATTTGACAATTTTGCAGCGCAATTGATGCCATAAACGTTCAAGAGCAATCTACTAGTGGCTATACATACTTTCTTTGGTCGGTAATGTGTTCTTCTCTTCCGTTTTGACCTTGTTGAGATTGCCCTTGTCGAAGGAGGAAACTCCACTGACGTCTGGTTTTTTGTCGCCCATGCTGAAAGTTAGGTTAGGTTCGTTGAATCAGAGACCGGAATCAACCTACAAAGACCATTAATCCATGGTGAAATATCAATGTATTCACAGTTGTCATATATAGAGTATTACCCAATGTTCATTCATAGGTCAATGTACATATAAAGGCTCTATTAATAATGATTGCCTGTGGCTAGACCCATACCCTTTACACAGAGACCACAAATTATTCCATATTTTGACACATTGACGAAATGTATATTTAAAACCAGAACGAAAACGTCCAATGGTTCCGATACCGGGGTCTATCTACAGACATGATTTTGAAGTGATATTGCAATTGATGCAAGACCTACTAATTACATTGTGTTCTTTAGTTATTTTGGTAACAAGCTTTTTTCAGTGACTAAGTATTAAGCCCCGCCCACTCATGAATACTAATGACATGGAATTTGTCATTCAGATAATTTTGTTCCTACTATACTAACACAACCATACCAAGTATGAAGCTAATCAGACACAGGGTTACAAAGTTATTGACATCTTAAGGATTTTACGTTAAGCCCTGCCCACTCATCAATAATTCATAGGATGCACACTATGGGCAATATATATGCCAAGGATGGTAGCAATCCAACATTTTGTTCTGGAGTTATTGTGGTAACGAGCTATTTTCACTGCCCCGCCCACTCATGAATACTAATGATATGAAATTTGTACATACAAATTTGTACAAATTTACAAATTTGTACATACAAATTTGTACATACAAATGCACAATATATGCATTTTTTCAGAAGGGAGTGGCTAGAAGGACCTTAAGTTGCCAAGTTGTTGGAAGGCACCAACATCTACTTACGAGGCCAGGCCAGTTAAAAGACTACCACGCTTTCATCTATGACATACTCCCGCCATTCAATGAACAGGAGGGTTGCCACTCTAAATACGAACCCCCTTATTGTAACCAAAATTCATGCCAACATTTATTGTAGGCTTCACTGACGTTGCCTACAGCAACTACAGATGAAACCAGGTCTAATCACTTAATCATGACAGTTTCTCACCCCACACAGTACATATTTCAATGATATTTGACAAGGCCAGATTATAAAATTCCTGGCAATGGGGAGGGGCTGGGCCTTGTTCATGCATGTTGGAACAAATCACCAGTGACCAAGCACTCTGTCATTTCTCTTACAGTGCAGGCTCTTATGAATGCAAAATTATTATATACATGTAGGACACAGTTGCAAAAAATTCTGTGTGGGCAAGGTCATTTTTGCCCAAATATTTAAATTGAATTTAACCAACTTCAAATTTTTCAAATTCAGGGAACTTTCTGCAATACTGCAATATCTGAAAAAATACATGGAATTCAAATCAAAATAATATTACCTTGATCATTGTATGATGCACTTCAAACATTAGACACAATTGTACATTTGTAGGTGCATTAATGAGAGAAGTGGGGAACAAAAGAAGTGTGGCTAGTGACAAACAAAAATGTTTTTTATGTTGCAATTACCCTTTCAAGCAAACCACACTTTCATTAGCTCCCAATCACACCCTAACCTCTTAACCCTCATCTTAATCAAATAATTTACAGCCATATTTTCCCATGAACCTAGCTAATTACTACACACAAACATGGCTAAGTAGCCTTTGTTGAAAATATAATTTAAAATATATTAAATATTTAAGGTGGAAAGGTAATGACGAGACCAATTATTACTATCGTAGGCCTAATACTACTAGTGTACTACCGAATTATACGTACACTCATGGGGGTAATGCCACACCCAAATGCGGAAGTAAAAGTTACGTACATCACCTAGGCATTAACTTTTTTAAGTTTACTACCATAAAACAACCCCCCATACTAAAATATGGATAAAAACTGTACAACTAAAGAATGAGAGAAATATACATTCAAGGGTCGTCTTTTGCTAGGTCTACGTACAGTCCTGTTCTAAATTATGACGCACTTCCAAATGCGAAAATAAAAGTTGGGAAACTAGCCTACAGACACCTGTACAAAATCGTTTACGCGTTTATTATTAAAACAGTAATTTTTAATGGTCGTATAGAATTAAATTGTCGAAATTCCTATCTTACATGAATACAGCAAGCAATTATACAAAAGGTTTTTACCTGAAGACTTTTGTAAGTCCAGAACGAAATCAACGCGTCCAAAGGAAAATTGAGTAGACCTATACGTTCTTGTGTCCCGGAAGGCTAAGCTCTGAATGTTCTATTTGCTAACTAGGGACTGATATATCTTGTACGCAAGCTATACGTATGGAGACTGTAGAGCTTAGGGCGTATATGGAATTACAAAGCGCGTGCGCGGTTCGGCTCTTTCACGCCTACACAGCAAAAATAATTTAAATAACAAAAAACATAGTCTCCAAAAAAAATGCATTAAGGTATTCATTCACCACTTAATTAAACGAGTTGTCCTTCCTTATTCAAAGTTGAGTACGTCCTATTTTTATAGACGTATGCACCCCCACATTTTTAGGAAATTTTAATTGAACAGCAAAAGTCAACATTTGATGACCAGTTGCGTTGCATACGGGGAGGGGGAATAGCTAGCATTTATCCCCACATGTTTGTTCCCCCACTCCCCCAGATCATCACCCGAACAATAAAACGAAACACTACATATAATATACTAGAAAAGATTGAAGTCATGGCATCATTTTGCATCTAAGCCCAGAATGCAACATATTTCAACTCGGATGCTAGGAAGGTACATATGTCTCACAGAGGCATTTTTTGCGAGCACCTCTCGCGCAGGTGTAAATATATGTATGGGAGATATATTTTTGTCTAAAATTTCTACGAGTCCGCGCCTAGGTATTAACGCATAGAACTTTTCTGTGGATGAGAGATATTTTCGCGCTTTGTACATCGATTGCGCCAGAATTTTTTTTTTTCATTTCATTTATTCCAGTATAAATATAAATTTATAAA
Source organism: Paracaudina chilensis (assembly GCA_027580055.1). Taxonomy (NCBI): domain Eukaryota; kingdom Metazoa; phylum Echinodermata; class Holothuroidea; order Molpadida; family Caudinidae; genus Paracaudina; species Paracaudina chilensis. The sequence continues at coordinate 4,467 of JAODFY010184247.1, read as the reverse complement.
TAGGATAAGAAGAACATAAAGAAAAAATATAATTACAGTGATTAATTAGAAGTCAAATTTGAAAATATTAGAGTATACTAAAGATATGAATATTCTGTATGCAAATTGGTTCTGATCGCCACGTGTAATGATCGACTGCATTATGTACGGGAGGATATATATATATTATATGATATGATATTGGTAATTTGTGTCCTGGGGCAGGCGCGTGGCTCATCTTAAATTTTGAGGGGGACCAATAATTTCATGGGGGAGGGGGCTGTGATCTACAAGATCTAAACGGTGCGTCACCATCGGTTGGCACGTAGCAACGAAAAAATGCCTCCCAGATTACCGGAAGTGGCACTTCCCAGGCCTTGTATAGGCCTAAGTCAGTTGTATGTATGTTTTACAAATTTACACGAAAAAAAGGGTAATTTAGAAATAGTTAGGCACAGTGTACAGTTCAGTCCGGAGCTAATTTGTGGACCAGGGGCCATTTTCCTTTTTCTATAGGTCTATATGTTTTCTGTCCTCAATTTAAAACAAATAAGTTAATTATATACCATTTAACCATTGCAACCTAAGCAATTGTAAAATACAATAGGCGAAGAAAGCTCTGCAAACCTGGCGGGCGGAAGTTGAAAAGTCGAAATGCGTGACACCATCTAAGCGGAGCGCCACCATCGGTTGGCGCGAAGCGCAGCGAAAAAATGTTGCTAAGTATACCTCCTATATCGCCGGAAAGTACACTTTCCAGACCTTGCAAGTAGCTTGAAAACCTTTATTTTGAGATCTCATGAATGTAAAATTAAGACTTGTAGTTGAAGTAAAAAAGTTAGTAAAAATGTTGAGCCCCAGTGGCGTGCGCAGGATTTCATAGGTGGGAGGGGACATCAAACATCGGATCCCACGACTGGATTTCTGTTTGGTGGGATTGAACTTTTCTTTAATGCGTTACGGAAGGACACATACTAAGCGCAGGGCTAATCGCCAAGTGCGCCTTATTCCAAATTGGCGCCGAAAAGTTTGCCCACTGTGAAACATGTTAGACCTTATAATGTCTGCGCACGCCACTGCAATTAATTATCTTCCCTTAGTTCTTGGATTGTGTTAAGTGCATGTCACTGTTACCAAGATATACTTGGATGAAAAATACAGGTTTGGGGTAAAAAATACAATTCAACAATTTAGGTTCTATTTGATCAACTCATGACCGGCAGGGAAAATCTGTGTCATTCTTTATATTATTCATGCTTTTTCCTATCAATTTGGATAAAAATATCACAGTTTTGATTTTTTGTTTCAGTTTACAACAGTATCTAATCAGATTGGGTAGATTTGCTGTTCACATGGTCACACTCACACATAAACAAACAGCCATAGTGATCACTAATTCTCTTCTGAACAAATTTCTGCATAGTAATTTTCAAGAAATAAACTAAGAAAAAAAGTTTTGTCCAGAAGAGAAAGTACCTAGAACGTATTTACTGAAGACAAAATTACATTCCAGGGTTTGAGTCTCTCCAAGATTGGTGTGTCGTCTAAAATCCAATGTTCGTAACTGACTTTGGTCAGCTTGTATAAATTGAATTAAATAACCTGAAAAGGTTCTCATGAGTTCCTGCTTACATGAGGATCCTGAAATGTGTACATCAATAAAAAAAATAAAAAAAACATACATACAATTGAATGATCTCTGCACAGAATTATGTCAGATATGTAGTTGTAAAACGTCTCAGCTCCCTTGTGTTTTGTTTGACATGTATCAATAGTATATAGGTTTTCGGGAAAATACAAGGTAAGAAAAGATATGTATTCGTTTTATAATGAAACCGTCTGCTCCAACTACGTAAGTATCAGGTATTATATTTAATTTGGCTATTTAATTAAGTTTTTTAATTAACGTTTTTTTAAAGTTTAACGGTAATACAAATATAATATTAATAATTTAAAGAAGAAAAAATTAACCTGATAAAACATAAATATTACCCACATCTTCTCATCAATTAAATAAATGTAAACTCCCCGCATCACCTTTCAAGATTTTTTGGATTTTAACAAAATTTTTCCTGATATCTTCTCTTATATCAGACTTAACTAATACTTAACAAGCACCCTCTAAATTGAAATGTTTGTCATATTGCAGTGAAATGTTTATTTTATCGACAACAGAAAAGATGAATTAAAGTAAGAAGGCCCGCACTTACAAAATTAGGACTAGGGAGTCATAGGGGAGTCACAATGTCTAAACAGCGCCCGCTATTTTTGGCTAATACCTTAGATTCAGTTAAAAAACGACCTCAATAGTTTTTATTTTGAGGGGGGGGGGTTAAAAAAGAAGCATTATAAAAAGCTAAATATAATTCAGGTGAGGAGAGAACTGCTTTGCTTTTCAACGCAAAAATAATCTAACTATCAGTTTGTCTGAGACCGGCTCTCTATTATAGCCCAAATATGCCGTAGCCCCGGTATGTTTCCCCGCAGCTGTTGTGCCATCGTCACTGGTGCATGGTGTTACCGCTGTAAACAGTTGCCTACATGTTTACAAACTAAGCAACCCCACCTTCCACGAAACATACTCTCCTACAAAAATTGTACCTATGCTAATACTCTATTTTTGGTTCCTTGCTTTTAGTCCAGTCAAACTATGCTGAATATGGCCGAACCTAGAACAAATTGCTACAGAAGGTATTTTTGTTTTAAATAGTTCCCTAGAGTCCCCTCTACATCATATCAAAAGTTATCTCAAAGTTACCCCCCCGAAGGGCCCTAATTTGCATAAATTCAAGATGGCCGCCATGTCAGAATTCAATGTACAGCAAACTTTTTTCTGGGTGGTTTTAGGGCCCATAAAATGTATTGCCAACAGATAGGAATGTGATATCAATCTATCAAATAAGGCTAATTCCGTCTTGATATGACGTCACTATGACGTAGTATTACGTCATGTCATGACGTAGTCCCTGATTTTTACTGAAAATTCCTTGTGGGGTAGGTATTATCCAAGTTCCCGTAACGGACCTGGTAAGGGAGATCATTTCTAACAAACCAGCAGGCAAACTTTCGGGAAATTCAGTCACACAAATTCTTCTTCAGTATTACGCTAGTAATTGACACATCCACAGAGGACTAACCTTGTATGCGCCGAGTGGCTTGTTTTAAGGGCACAGGTATTCCGGTAGCTGGACACTTTGGTCAGTACATAGCCGACAATGTCGACCATAATCTGAGGACTTTAGATGGACGCGGTACAGTCCATGCAATGGGCATCATAATGACAATGACCCCAGGTATGCCCCCCAAAAAAGTTGCTATTCCGCGACTAACCAACCTCTTAACTGCAGGTGGACTGGAGGATAACAAAATTGCAATTCGCTACTATAGATACCTTAAAGGGAAGAGCCTTCCATTGGTATTCAGGAAATTGCCCCTGGTTGAAATAGCCAATGAACAGCATGGAAAACTGGACACTTTGTGGAAAGTATCATGGTCCCTTCGACCACGTTCTCCAGGCTGGAGTGGAATGATGCAGGCATTGCGCAAGGGTGACCATCCAGGAAAGTCTAGTGTTCACTTTCTTCCTATGTTGGATCTTGACCCAAGTGATATGACATGCATTTATTCTACACTCCACTTCGTTGCGACTGAAAGCAATCGCCAAGGCACAGTTCCAGTGGTAACATTCGACCAGCCTCTCTGGTGGAAATCTAGAACAATCATTCTGAATGAAGACGCAGCCAGCATTCTCAAGCCAATCATACTGATACTTGGGGGTTTTCACACCGCAATGAGTTACCTTGGCAGTATCGGTCACATAATGGAAGGATCGGGCCTGAAGGAAACGCTGGAGCTAGTTTATGCTGGCAATGCTGTGGAGCACATGTTAGGTGGAAAGGCATATGCAAGGGCTGTTAGAGGACACTTCCTGGTAGACGCTGCTTTAAATGCGATCCTCTTAACACGATGCTATGATGTACCAGTTTTTTCAGAAGAGGAAGACGTCCCAGATACCTCAGATGACCTTCGGGAGGCCCTGAAATGCTGTGATGCTTTCCTGGCAGAGGAGATGACTGACGAAGTGGTTTGCCAGCAGGATGTGTTTGACCGGATAAAGGAGAAAATGGGAGCAGAGAAAGAACGTTTGTCTGAGTTCCCAACAGGAAACCTTTGGGTCCAGTACATGGGAATGGTGGATTTGCTGAAGACGTTTCTGAGATCTCAAAGAACGGGTGACTTTCAGTTGTACCTGAGGTGTCTCCAGGACATGCATCCCTATCTTGCCGCATCTGGACACAACCACTACGTGAAATCAGTGCAGATCCATCTTCAGGATATGCTGGAATTGAAAGAAACAAACCCTGATGTCTACAACAGGTTCAGTTCTGGTCTTTTTGTCATCCGGCGCAGTGACCGCTTCTGGGCTGGGTTGCCTAGTGACCTAGTCATCGAACAGGCTCTTATGCGGACAATCAAAACCACAGGGGG
>JAODFY010184137.1:0-10770 GCA_027580055.1 Paracaudina chilensis | reverse complement strand
ATCAGGTGTAAGCTATGTTTGTTATTTAACCCTAAAATTCTGGTAAAAACGGTGATGATTTTTTTAAGGATATTATCATATTAATACTGTAGTGTAGGTATAGGTATGGTGTGCCTGTCCATAGGCACTTGTTCCATATCTATAACGTTAAGAGCAGTAAATGGACCCATTTAGCAAACGTAAACTTGGACAGAACTGTCTGTTAAAATAGTTAAATAGCTCCATATTTTAAAATTTCGACCATAAATATTTATATCAGGATTGTGGGTTTGTGTATCAGGTACTAGAGGTTTGGTACAGACATCATCTGAATATGTTCAAGGGATTTTGAAGAAATTTGTGCTGAAAAAAAGGCTTAGGTGCGCACTATACGGGCACCCCATAGTATAGGCCCTCACTGCACATTATTTGCTTTGATACAGCCAGTACAGTATGGGTGGCTGGTGAAAAGAACCATTCATGTTTACAAAACTAATTAAATTACTTGAAAATCCACTTAAAATTCATTTGCGAAAGGACTAAAGTACTAAAATTCAACGATTACTGGATAACATATGCTCACACACACAGCTTTCACAAGACTGGCTTTGTAATTGTATCAACAACACTTTCATCATCCATGCATATCATTTCAATGTTCATGCTTCGAACCAAAGGAGATTACCCGTGGCTTTTCGGCACTAAGAGGTGCAAATTTTCTGTTGAAGCTGTCAGCAATCACCAATGCTTGTAAAACGTCCTCTTGCTCGAGGATTTCTGCGCCTTTGTGCTTATCCTTTTTCGAAGACATTTTTCTGTGTTTACAGTGATGAGGATGGCTTTCATGCAGTCTAACGTAATAGACAATTTTCATTTGTAGTAGATGCACGAAACCTATGGTTGTCAGATCGTGTAAAACACTTCTGGCCAAATTTTAAAACTATTCGGCCAAATAGTGCGGATCACGGACATGAAATTCAATCCCTCCAAATGTATATATGTATATAAACTAAACAACAATAAAGGGAGAAGTCATGATTGACCTTCGAAGTACGAAAGTTTATTTACACTTGGAAATTTTCGGTCCCCCTGGGACCTTCTTCAGCCAAACACATTCAATACAACTTAATTCAAGCAATGGTGGATTGGAAATGACTAAATAATCAAAACCATGGTCAACGAATACCGAACGGATCAATTAGGGCTATTGTGAAAGGTATAATGGTTGAGTGGGCCTAGATCTCTATTGAGTCCGTTTGTGTGTGACTTAAGTTTGAGGATAAAGTTTATTTCCATACGTTTACGTTGTTCGGCAGAGCGGAAATTAGACGCAAGCAAAATACACTTTAAATTGAGAAGAGAATGGTTGGGGAGATTGAAATGTTCAGCAACAGGAAACCCACTAACATTATTGTCACGAATCGGTTTTTTGTGATTATTAAATCTTAAACGAAATTACGTGCCGGTTTCTCCAACATAGAGGCCATCGGTGCATGCATTACAATGAAACAAATAAACCACATTTTGGGCATCACAATTAATTAGACTACCGTGATTAAACACAGATACGTTTATAATAAGTCTCGGACATAGATAAAATATCATGAGGGCATTGGAATGGGAGCCCTTGATCGAAAGAAGAAGGAATGCCAGACCTGGGCTCTTTAACCTAATCATCAATGGCCTAGTTGCAGTTCTCAATGAAAATAACCCATATTTAACATCCTCAATTTTCAGTGGACAAATACAATAGCAATAAAGTAAAATTATAAAGTATTAATTAAACATCATTTCAAGCACATAGAAGTCCTTCGTGTTATCAACGCTACCCGGAACAAAGCGTAATCCACACTAAAGCAATACAGTTAAAGTTTTCCCCGTTACGTTTTTTTACATGTATAGCGAGTCATAGTTTCGTTCACAGTGTTCAGAGATCATATTTCTCATGTCCCCATTTTAACCTATAGGTTCCATAAATGTCACCATATAAATTAATTTTACTGTGCGTGGCAATCATACCGTATGATAATTACAATGCAATACACAATGAAACAAAAGTTATTCATTCACAAATGCAAATTATCAAATCGGTATATTCTTTTCCCCAGAACATGGTCATTTGATATAGGTGGAAGTATTGTATGTTTGGTTTTACTGACAGTTTCATTTCAGGTATGTAGGTAAATGATTACCTCTGTTCAAGGGCCGAAGGTCGCTTCGCCTTTGTAAGCCGTGATTGTAATTAATTTAAGCGCAAAGTACAAACCATTATGATGTCGCATTCACCTATTATACGGCATGCAATGACAAATAAATGTACACGGGTTATTGGTGATAATGAGATTTTATATATAATCAGGCTACGGAATATAGGCGATTGCTGAAACGCGATAATGTTTATTATATACATCATTAAATTATGAACGTCGTGAATATTGAGGTTTCCCAAAATCCTCCTGCAAATAAAAGCTATTTGAATGTATAGGGCCTATAATTATGTCGTGATTAAACATTTTGTCAGGAAGTGCTTCACTAGAAGTTTATTACCGTGGATGTTTGATTTGATTGGCTGAGATAATAACGCCCGATTTCACTAAATTTTGATGTGACGAATCGGTAACGTTTTTTTTATCATTATACATCGGTTTCTAAATAAACCAAAAGAGGAAAAATAACCAAGTCATGGCCATACTGGTCATGTCATCAGCAGCCTGAATTGAACACTAGTGGCGTTGTCAGGTTGTGCACTGTAAGTTATATGATTCTTGGTCTTGGAGTTCAAGTTGGTATGTGTTAATATTCATTTCAACATGGCTTCTCAGAATAGCAGCAGCGAACCCTATGGATGCGGAAATCCCAGATACACTCCTTACGACGTCGTTTCATTTATGCTTGGCCCAGCGGTGAGTACGCAGCCAAAATAAGGTTCAACATGAAAACTTATTAAACGCTTGAACATTACATAAAAATTGCATTCATTATAATTAAAAAAAATATTGTCTGAGGGAAGGCGTCTTGAAGGAGGTGAGGTGAAAATAATTCGGGGCAATATATATTCATGAGACGATAATTAAGAATTCAGTAGTATGGAATCCCAGACCGTCAAATCTAATCTAATTAGAATCATATTGAAGCAGTCTTTAGCTATATAAATAATAATAGGAAGGGGCTGGGGAAACTATTTGAAGCAATGACCAAAATGTATGTATTATGTTGTATATACGTTATATGACCTAGTATATATGTGACATATTGAAGTGGTATAATGGCAAATTAAATACAATCACTGGCGGATCCAGGGCCTTTGTTTGGGAGGGGCCAAACTGGTGATACAGTCAGGGGCGCCAGAGTTTTTTTTTCAAGCGGCGGGGGAAGTCAAGATTTAGTCAAGTCAACTCTCTAAGCGTATCGCCACCACCGTGTAGTGCGTGGCTGTGATGTGGGGTGGAGAGCGGGTTCTGATCCACAAGATCTGAGCGGAGCGCCACCATCGGTTGGCGCGTAGCTTAGCAAAGAAATTTTTGGCCAAAATTCCTAAAAGATTACCGGAAAATGGCCCTTCACAGGCCTTGTAGGCCTTAGTCGGTTGTATATATATGTTTTACAAATTAACACGCAAAAAGGGTAAATTAGAAATATTTTTAGCCTCACTGCTACAAGGGTACCCTGTCACATGCTGGGAGGGGCTGGGATCTACAAGATCTGAGCGGAGCGCCACCGTCGGTTGGCGCGTAGCGTAGCCAAGGAATTTGGGGCCAAAATGCCTCCCAGATTACCGGAAAATGGCACTGGTAAATGAGAAATATTCGCCATGAGCCAGCAAGTATAAAATCGTCTAACTCACGGTTGGTCGGATCAAACCAAAATCATTGTATTCCGATAAAAGGGTCTGATGATATGCGTTCAACACAAAAATGTAGGTGGCTAAAGTGACATTGCAAGATGGTCGGATATTTCCAATTTACTTCAAAGTCACAGACTCATGGTTGCCCTAAGTGTAACAGGTCAGAAAAGGGCACCTTGTTGCACCCGCTGCAGAAGGGCAGGGGGGCAACTGCCCCCGCTGCCCCGTGGGTCCGGTGCCTCCTGCCTCCACTGCATTGTTAGTTACGATTTCCTTGTATCTAAAAGCCAAGAATATAACACACAAACACACAGAATGTTGTTTTACATAACATCGTGCATAATTACCATAATTTTTAAACATAGGCCTTTTCTGTAAGATAAACATAATAACAAGCTACATTGGTAGCAGTTCAACATGGCGAGACAGAAGCGCCTGCACTAATAGACAAATTAATCGATTGGATTTCACGACTATTCAGATTTAATGGAAAATCGTCGTATGCTCGGCCTTGACGATACTGTAACTGTCTATCCAGTATTTATGTAAACTTAAGAAATGAGCTTCATTTAATATGAAAACGTTTACAAAATGCTTATGGTATGGAAGGAAACATTGAGGTATAACGCAACATGGCTGAAATTAGCTGCAGCCTTGAGACAGATTAAACGTGTTGATTTGTCTGAAAGGTTTGAATGTTTGCAAAGCGCAGATACTGAACAACACTATACAAGAGGTGAGTTTTATTGTACACTAATTTTACATTGAAATAATTCATCTATACTCTTTATATGGCCAACAAAAAGCCAAAGAATGATTTTCTCACCCGACCGACAGTGTTTTGTTATATGAGCATATTCATTGACATACATACCTTTTTTTTGGTTTTCGGTACACCATTGTAGTACCGTGAGTATATGCACCATGATTTATTTTTTATTACGCTGGCGTACCACAAATTTCCAACCTTGTAGGCCTATGTATCATCACACAGTTTAATATGGGACAGTATGACCACTTTTACTGGCCCAATCTGATTATATATTTCCCTAGGTGCAAGTAATATATGTGCCAGTTTGTCTAATGTATCATATAATATATTATGTCTATATATCCCCCCCATCTCTGGGGGAACTGGGGGTAAACCCCTTATGTTGGGATGTTTTACACATTTTGTCACCATTGTACCACCTCATAGTAATGTGCATACAAAAATATAGTATGAAAGAATCATAATTGGCAACATGAATATATAACCGTCATTCTCAGACATGTTCAAACCCTGATTATTGCCAAAGTGATTACTCATGTATTTTCATTCTATAGAGCAGCACTTTTATTTTAGGCAATTATTATAAAATCTTGGGGGGGGGGGGGGAAGACAAAATTTTGTAACCATCCTTGGAGAGCCAAATAACAGGATAATGGGTAACAACTTTCATCTAAAATAATAGCCTAGAAAATTTCTAGACAAAATAATAGTCAGCAGATTAGAGATTATTTACATGTACAAAATAGGTATAGTGGGTCCAGTTGTTAACCAACTTCCTGGTCTAATTCAAAATAGCACATGCAGTACCAGTAATTGAACAGCTGTGACCCATGTGTAATATATTGGCTAACATTTCCAAAAATGGTACAAATGTGTATATATTGTACTGTACAGTACATGTACTTCATGTGATGTGAAGATCCATTTAACACTAATTCCAAAAACAGCCATCATTCCTTAATTCTGTTCCCACAGTCCAGAACAAGTTTTTCATTGGCACTTCATATTGATCAGTAGGTTTTTGCAGTTGTACAAATGTAAATTGTCCACACTTTAGTGACCTTGCAACACAATAGTAAAAACAACAAAGCCCTCTAATCATCTTCCTGCATGCATGGATCTTCAAACAATTTTTCCACATGTTATTGATCAACACTGTATTAAATAGGTGCCACAAATCGGGCAATTAGTTTATTCTACATAGTTTAAGGTGGGGGAGTACATATGGAATTCATGTGAGTTTCACGTGTCAAAACCCACAGATTCGTCAGTTATGTACATTAAGGTAAAATTGTCTTGTAGTGTAGTGTGCATGCATTTAAAGTTGATACAACATAGAAACGTTCAATGGAAGTGTTTCAGATTTTGCAAAAGAACCTCATTGAAATGGTACTTTTGGTACAGTAAGTTTTGCTACAAGTGCCCACACCTTTAAGGAAACAGCGTCCCCTTTTGCAGAGCTATTGTCATGAAATGATAATTAGTAAGCTATGGGCAACCTATAAATCATGCTTATAGTTATATTTGGTATTATTGTTATATTTGGTATATTATTGTATAGTACTACAGTAATTAAGTAGTCCAAATTATTATAAAGCAATATTGGCTATAGAATATCTACAGAGATATTCTCAAAAGTGTCAGTTGAAGGAAATGTCATGATAGCAAGGTAATTGAATCATGTGTACCATGTTAACATAATGTTTTAATATATACGTTGACTTGTCAATCTCACCATGAGGATCCACATGCAATATTGAAAGTAGTCCACTTGTCGAGATAACAAATTGGTGACTGGTCCTATCAGTAGGATGTCGGGTATTTTAATCCACTTCCTTTATTTCAAAAGCAATAATCTGGGTTTATTTTTAACAATTTGGTCATCATTTTATACCACATCTCCTAATGCATATTTATTTATGAAAGATTCATAATTTGCAACAGAACCTACTGATTTTCTTCCAATAGTTACTTACCTCTTCAATATGTGTTTATAAAAACTTTGCACATGTTTAGCAAAAAAGTTTGGCGATATACAGTACTGCAACAATCGAACAGTTACGGCCTAATTTCTTCGCAAATAGGGTGATTTAGGATGAGAAAGATCCGGGGAGTCTTTGAATCCTAACTAACAAGGGCCAAATCTCGTTCTGGTTTCAAACCCTGATTATTGATCTAAAATAAGATGTGGTCATGGTGAGATAATCTCGACAAGTCTACTTCTTTAAGTATAGGATGTTGACAGGGCGAGATGATTCATCTTGTCATCGTGACATCTCTTTGGCACTTTGAGAGCTCGTGAATAGCCTATCATTGTAATTGGTCAATTGGTCAAAGCCTAGATGGTATCAAGTGTTTAACATCCAGAAATATGTCCTCAATCATGGATTGACATATATATATTCTGCAATATGCAATTGACCATTTCACTTAAAACAAAACAAAAATGGTAGTTTTATAGATTTTTGAATATTTGAACATGATTAAACTACTTGTATTAAAAAAGTTACTGGGGAACTTGAACTTCTATTAGGTGTACAGTAAAGGGCATGATGACAATGTTACTGGGGAACTTGAACTTCTATTAGGTGTACAGTAAAGGGCATGATGACAACATTACTGGGGAACTTGAACTTCTATTAGGTGTACAGTAAAGGGCATGGTGACAACATTACTGGGGAACTTGAACTTCTATTAGGTGTACAGTAAAGGGCGTGATGACAACGTTACTGGGGAACTTGAACTTCTATTAGGTGTACAGTAAAGGGCATGATGACAACGTTACTGGGGAACTAGAACTTTTAAGAGGGCATGATGACCACCTATAACCATCTCTAAATTGTGCAATAGAGAATTGAGAAATTACTTTGCAACAACTACAAGTATAAGTGAAATTGTTTTCAAACAGTGCATGTGTTAGGACTATCCAGAACTATCATCTTTGTCCAAAACCAACATCAATGCCTATATTTAATTGAAATTGTTTTCCATTAAATTGGCATAAATTAACAGTGTCCTGTACATACAGTATACTCTATGCATCTTTTCATTTTTTTTTTATTGTCCCTTTAAGGTAGGAAACCATAGAATTATTAGCAGCCCCCAAATGGTGATCAATAAATATATTGGGCAAATGAAGAGGCCACTATGTCAAACCACACATGAAGAACAATGCAAGTGACGTAGTGACCTACTACTATTGTATCTACAGCTGTACACAATACCATTGAGTGCTCCATTGGTTCTATATTGTTCCTATACCACAGGTTTTATTTATTGTTGTATTCTAATGGAAGGTCTGCTATTACCCTATAGTATTTTCAATTATTAACACTGTAAATAGGATTTCCATGTTTTACGCATGTACATTAACAAATTGAGTACAGTAGTTTACACCAAATCTTTCAGGGAAAATAATTAAACCTCCCTCATTTTCTCCATTCTGATAATTTCCTGATCATACATTTAAATCCAACATTTCTGCTCCTAAAAAATTCCCTAGGAAAAAAAAAAAAAAAAATCATCCAATTTCCCCAAATCTGGTCTTATGCTTACAACATGTGTTTAAAACCAACACAATCTGTGGTCTTAAAAGCAAAAGTCAAGGTTTAAAATTAACAATTTTGACCAGAGGCTGCTCGCGGGCCTAGGTAATAGTTCTCTGCCTGGGGATTTCCGGGCACATGCAGTTGGAGAAAGTTTTTGGAGCAACATGCAGATGTAGAGTCAACCAATGGGAATTCCCTACACATGACTATGTACAGTATGTACAGCCTTACAGGCAAACGGGGCAGTCAGCATCCATCAACATAAAACTAAACAGGAAATATAAACTAAGAGCCAATTAAAAGAATGCACCAAGCTCATGCGACTATATTCAAGGTCTGTCCTCATTTGCATATTAGAGATAATGATGAACCAATAAGTCCAGTCCATTATCAAGGAGAGATGAGATCCACATATATATATATATATAGTGTGACAATATATGAAAGATTCATAATTTGCAACAAAAAATACCAAAGAAAGACTAATGAACATACTGCCTCAATAGGTGATATCTACACTGTAGGCCTACTGTAGCTACAGTATAGTTCAAATGGCAAAAGGTTTGGCACCAAAACACAATGCTCCTACAGTTAGGGCATAATTCCTTTGCAAATATAGTGATTTACGATGTGAAAGATCCAGTGAGTTTTAACCATAACTAGCGTGAATGGAAAAACTCTTTTTAGTGAGAGAAGAGTAATTCTCAGGGCTGAATTCTGATTATTGGTTCAGTTTTTGGAGCTTGGTAGCAAACTCTAAAACCTGACCAGTATTTTAAAATTTATAAGACTGCTTGTAGCAAAACTTACCAAAGAGTAACTTTTCAATGAGGTTCATTTGCAAAATCTGAAATGTGTCTATTAAAGGGCATGATGTCGTCTACTTTTAAATACAGTTATAAACACAAAAAGAAAACTTCATTCTTATGCACATAAATGGACTAATCTGTGGGTTTTGTGTATGTGACACACAAAAGTTGCATGCAATTGTTACACATTCCCTTTTAATCATTTGTCAGGAAAGATACCAGTAACATATCCTCTGAGTAGTCTGCTTCCTGTACATCATGTAATCTGACATTTGAAATAGATGTATAAGCCTATAACTTTCACTTTCAGAAGATAGATTTTTGTTAAACCCATATAATCTGGGATTTTCTTAACGATTTTGTCACCATTATACCACATTGTATGTAAAGGGTAACAATGCATGAAAGATTCATAATTTGCAACAAAAAGGCGAATAATTTGTAAAAAGGGCAATTTACGATGTTAAAGATCCAGGCATTCTTTTAATCATAAATAACAAGGGAACAAGGGTAATTAATGCTCAGTCCTCAAATAATTTGCTTTAAATATCGATCACAAAGAAAATTCAGACAGGGTTTTGCCAGTCTGGAAAAACTCAACCAGATCTCAACCAGATCTGTTCAAAACTTGCCAATACTTGTCTGGGGAGAAAAAAATAACTGGGATACCTTAAAATGAGCAGTCTAGCCAGAGACACTTCAGTGTCAAAGCAATCTTCATTTATCAGTATCACGTACATGTACAACATTTTCGGGGACACACAGGGTGTACAAAAACTCTTTTTGGGGGGGATGGGATGGGGAACATGCCCCCCCAGGCCTTCCCCATTGGTGACTCACACCACACTGTCTGGATCAGGCGCGTAGCGTGAAATTTTTCTTGGGGGGGGGGGGGTTCTGGCAGGGAAAAAATTTGCCGCCATTTTTTTCTTGCGAAAAAATGCAATTCACAGGCTTGTAGACGCAAAATGGTACAATGTTTGTGGAAAAACAGTCAAATTTCCCCTGAATATTCACAAATATTTCAATTTTTATATCAATATCAATTTTTGTGTTCAATTTTTTTTTGTCACTTGGGTCATGGGGGGTTTGAACCCCCACACCCCCCTTGGCTACGCCACTGGTCTGGATGTGATTCCAGTTGCAGATTTCTTCATCGGTAGTGTATAGTACCATAATGTATGACCGTTTTACAGTCAACACAGTGGGAAATACTTTGTCATTTCTGGAAAGGGGTGAAAAGCGTATTTCCAGAGCCGTTAATCAATATTATATTATTGTAAGTTAAATAGATATTTAAGAAAATACAGGCACATGCAAGTATTAAAATTTTAGGCCTGATGTATGCAGAAAAAAGTGTGTAGAAAAAAGTAAATCATATTATTTGGAGGGGCAGTGAGGCGGATATGATGTACTGTGTGCCACAACTGCACCATGTGGGTGTGTGTGAAGTAGATACCATTACTTGTCCCGCATGGGGTAGAGGGGGGTGGGGGTGGGGGGAGTGTGGGCATTGAAAGAGTTACATTTTGTGCACTACTTCATTTCACCATATACAACCTTCAGTACTTGGTTCACTGTAATTACCAGGTTATAAATCATTTCCTTTGACAATTAAGCCACGACTAATTTATGTTATGTCTATATTAAATGCCTAGGAAGTTCCCCCCCCAGTGCTTTGTGAGCAAAAGTTTTTTCACATTTTAGACTAGTGTTCAAACAGTTATCGGTATCGGAATCTGGCAGATTATTGCATAATCGGTATCTGAATCGGTAAAAAAGCAGGGCATACCAGTTATTCTATACAGATTATTAGTT
>JAODFY010184025.1:0-17497 GCA_027580055.1 Paracaudina chilensis | reverse complement strand
AACTATATCACTCATGAAGGAGTTCAATAAATATTTGAAACAAGGTTTTCAACTGATGCCTATTTTCATGGGAAAAGATTCTACAACTTTTGAAGTGATATTAATAATAGGAGAGTGCATGTATGAAAAGAATCCACAGACAATGACGTGTTAAACTGGCTACATAATAGAAATGACAAAACACCAGGCAGCCTTTGTAAAATCACCAGTGTTTTATGGTGTACGGTAAGAACAGGATTTCAATGCGCGTACTCGGTGTCAGACCCCTTTCGGGGTGTATCTGACCCCGCGAGGGGAGTTCAACGCTGATCTCGCGCCCGTTCTCTAGTCTGGACGCGACCAGGATCAACCACGCTATCTTCCTAGAGGTCAAACAATTTTGATCTCCCTTGCGTTCTCAAGTGTGAATAAGGCCATAGAGGTTCATAATGAAATCATATAAATATGCCAATATAGGTTAATATAAAACTTTTCTTAGTTACATCAAAGTTAATGTCAAAGCGACTCTAAGAGTACGTCGGTGGAGAGAAGATATACCTGTAGTAACAATAACGAAAAAGGAGCACTCTGCAGAGTTTGAGGACGCATCCACAAATGTGTAAGTTACAGTGGTCATTCCAACAATGAAAAAGGTATTAGGATCATGAGACTGCGTTGATATAAAAGCGACTCCAGATAAATCTGTTGCGGAAGGTTCCGTCCATGATACCAAGGTCCCAGGTAATCCTAACTCAATCACTTCTGAGATGAAAGTTGGGCATTCACTAATAGTAGGTGGAATAGTGTCCTCTGTAAACATAGAAATTTAAAATGTTAATATTCAAGATATAAAGTGAATGTTATTTCAGAATTTTGAGATAAAATAAACTGCTGTTAATAATTGTGATAGAAATGTACACTGTAAGATAAAATTCAGCTGACCAGTAACATTTACAGTACTATTGTTGCTTGCCTTTTACAGTTTTACTTCATATTTAAAGAAATAACATTTCGTTTATTTTTATTATTGTTGGCTATTTTTTAATATTAATATAGGCCTATGTTATATACGATTGCATTATTCCTTTGATTTTTTAATATATTTTGTTCCATATGTTTGTTATATTTTTACTGGCATCTGACATTTTCTTCTCCGCGCATGTTTCCTTATAGGTGCAGATATGGTGCTCATTTATATCTAGAAGCAGTAAACATATTTTACTCAGTAAATATTTGAAAACGGTTCTTCAACTGATCATTTAAATTTTACGAAGCTCTCAAAGGGCCAATTGCGATGTCATGATGACGAGATAAACCATGTCGACATCCTACTGAAAAAAGTCGACATGTCGAGATCAATTAACTCACCAAGTCGACTTCTTTCAACATTATGTCTACAGGATTTATCTGGACGAGTTGAATTCTTTCAGTAGTATGCCGACATGGCGTAAACTATATGATCCGTCTTTTCATCATAAACATGTTTAAGTACTTATATATAAATAAATATACATATTTACCCGTGACAACAACAATATCGAATTCACATACACTGCTGAGTTGCGCTGAGTCAGTGAATATATATTGCACACGTGTGATTCCCACAGGAAAGGACTGCGTAGGTCCATGAGATCTAGATGCAAGCAAATTTGTTTCTTGGGAGTTATCAATTGCTGAAGGTTCAACCCAAACAACAACTGCTGATGAAACACCAAGTTCTACAATGATGTTCTGAGAATCGGGACAGTTAAGAATTTCTGGTGGTGTTGTATCAACTGCGAAATAAAGTAAAATTTAAAAAGGAATCAGATTTTGATTTCATTTCGTCGATTAATCTACTGATATATGTTAGTATGATTACGAGATAAATAAAGAAGAATTGCTGAAAAATAAGTTTTGTCCAAGATTGTAGATGCGTCGCCAACAACAACGAAGAAGAACAATTTCGAATAAAATGTTTTGTTCATATGCGATATGAAGCCTTGCCTTCCGTATTTGTAGAATAAGGAAAGGTGGTTATAAAAGAAATATTTATTGTAAGTCACCCAATGTTTTAATGTCTGAAATTTTTGTAAATTTCTCCAATTTAGTGTGACAAAATGTTTACAATTCAAAAGTGTTAAATTATTATATAAAAAAAATTACCTGCGATATATTTGTTTGCCTTTGAAATATTAACGTTTCATACAACCAACTAATTACTTGAGGCGTGATATCAGGTTTAACTTAAACAAATGTAGCTTTCATCAAAACAAAGATATATTCCAAGAGATATATTAAGCCGATCAGCATTTATAATCAAACGTAATAAAAAATGTACCTGTTCCACAAGTTATTTCAAACTGGCATATATCAGTATTACTCGATGGGTCACTAAAGATATATCGTACAGTAGTTGGTCCAATGGGGAACTCAACACCAGACATATGAGATTGTAGGACAAGATTAGCTACTCCAGAAATATCTGTGGCAGTTGGCTCGTTCCAGAAAGATCGACATGCCAAGGTTCCTAATTCAATGGTGATTGTCTGATCATTGGGACAGTTACTGATCTCTGGTGGAACTGTGTCGACTGAAAATCAAAACAAAGAAATTATATACAAAACGTAATATATATGTAACGAGTATCTAGTTTGACCTTAGCAATTCTGAAACTGACACTAAGCATTAGGACAAGAGAAGCCCCTAAATGTCGCGATAGATTTAGATGATAGGAAAGAAACATGTTAAAATGTAGTGTCCTCTATTTTTTGTGCCCCATAAATGAGATTGTTCATGTTGACAAAAAGGTTTAATTTTTCTGATGCCCCTCTAAATTCTGTGCCACCCTGTGCAACCCTACTTTGAAAAAAAGTCTTAAATATTGATCATTATTAATCCATTAATTTCAATGTGAAATATAAGCTCTTGTATATTCTGGTGACTATGATAAACGTGTAGGGTGTTACTCTAATCTACATATCTTCTTTGGGTAACAATGATATCACAAACCTGTTGAAACTAGAATGTCGAAATTACAGCTTCCAATATTATTACTTGCATCAGTATATTGTATGACCACATTGGTCGTTCCAATGATAAAGAAAGTTCCAGATTCATGGGACCGCGAGACCAGCTGAGTATCAGACAAATCAGTAACTACTTCAGGATCGTAGGTTACCAATGTACCGGGGAATCCAAGCTCAACAATAACTTCTAGATCATCAGGGCAAGTAACCTCTGGAGGTGTTGTGTCCTCTATATAGGAAGAACAGTTGAAAAAACATTTTTGTAATTGTTCGTTAATTCCATCACGGAACCACATTTGTGAATCTGAAAACATTCATTTCCTCACCTGTTACAGCAACAATTACTATCCTTAACTATGATCAAATAATAACTTTACATAATGTATTATTTCATTGGGAACATCTGGATCACATGTGCAACAATATAGGTCACGATGAAATCACTGAAAAATGGTAAATTGTAATTGCCGTATAGTAGCACCCTCTTATAAAATTACACATCACATACAAATAAAATGATACCAAGTATTACTGATGTTATACGATTTCGTATGTGACAACTTAACAATAACGACTCAGGCAATTTAGTTTGTACATGCATTATCCACTGTTTTTATCACCTTTACGCCTGCTGCAACATATAACTGAGAAAATTGAATTTGAAACCCATACGCGGTGATAAGTGTGTATCTATAGAACATGGGCCTATCAGCTTCAGCAAGCAAGTACTACCCAACTACAGCTAATGCTCAACTATTTCCTATGAAAAAAACTTACCCTCGAGGACAGTAACAGCGAAAACACACATGGCTTCATTTTGGAAACTGTCTCTAAAAACATAATTCACAGCTGTTGTACCGGTAGTAAAGAAACTGTTTGGAGAATGGCTGTTCGAAACGCTTACTGGAGGAGATAAATCTGTAGCAGATGGTACCGTCCAAGAAACAAGTCCACCTGGAATACCTAACTCTACAAACTCAACCAAAGTACTAGGGCAATCACTGATTGTTGGTGGTGTTGTGTCCTCTGTTGGAAAATAAAGTAATCGGGGCTTCAATTCAATAATACTACTTATAATTGTGAGAAAGGATAACAAACAATACAAAATAAATATGTTACCTTCACTGGTATATTGAACATGTAGGTTGGTGCTATGAGTATAGATTATATGGAAAGGATATAGTACATTATTTTACATTGGTCGTTGATAACGTTTATACCCCAAAACATACCAACCATGCATTGTGGACATATTCACATGATTCTATACTTTATACCTCCAGTACTGGAAATTACTTGTTAATTGTTCTATACTTCTATGAACAACAATGTCCGAAAGTGGTTGTTGCAAGAATGTGTAAAAAGTAATTCTGCATGGGTGTTACAGGAATTAACCATGAACCTCGATGCGGTGTTGCAGAGCGTTGTTATAATTGAACGCTTGTACGTTTCAGAAATATATGTTATGAAGGGTTCTGATTGCGTGAACGTCTAATAAATCACTTTGACAGGTTGTGGAAAGTATGTCTTATATTATAAATTTGATTGGGTGTTACAGTAATGTTAAAATAAATCAGATTTATATTTCAGTCAGGTGTTAAGACATTTTGCAGGAATGATGGTATCAATCCTGTAGTAGGTAAGGCGTTGCAGATGTAAGATAAGTACTAATAATTGGCCAATAGCAATTGGAAAACTAAATAAAAATTTCGATAAAAATCAACTCTACCTGTTTGAACAAAAACCATGAAGGAACAAATGGCATTATTGCCAGATATATCCGAAAATGTGTAAACCACTGTAGTAGCGCCAACTTCAAAAAACGTTCCCGGGGAATGAGTCACATCAGCAATCATGGCTGTGCCTGAAATATCAGACGCTGTAGGTGGTGTCCACACCACATTGATGCCTGGGGTGCCTAACTCAACAATTTCTATAACTGTTGTTGGACATCCCATGATACTAGGGGGCACCGTGTCACCTATACAGAAAAATATTATATACATTTAATGTAAAAGTTACCATTGACAAAAGCTACATTTCCGTGCCCAATAAGATTTTAGATAATAAAGCGTCACCTGTTACCAGTATTGTGGTGACATTGTCCTTTAACTCAAAGTGCATTAATCTATAATCAAATGTTGTTGTTGGTCAGCTAATTTGTTGTTACGGAAGAGCTTTCACGGATCACAAAAATCATGGGTATAGATGTGAAATTAGTTTTGTATGCAAATAACATTGAAATGGATTATGTGATGTATTGGTCTGTGTACAATATATTTTTGTTTATGTTGAATCAACTAATCGTGTGGTATTTGTTCTATTGCTTCTATTTTTTTATTTGATAGGAAAACAATTTTTAGTGCTAGGCAATGTGCAGAAAATAATTCTATACAGCAAATATACATTTTATCACGTTGAATGTAAGACATGAAATTATTTAAAAATTTAACTTGAAATTAACATATGAAACTTAGATTAAAATATGAATAATTTAATTGTAATGTGATTTTTTTTTCGTTTAATTATCAGAAATTTGGTTTTTTCAAGTTGTAATATAATGAAATTATTTCAGCCACATTCATTAGTAATGTCTCATTGCAATGTTAATTTTAGTAATTGGAACATTAATTGACGGGTTGTAGCAACCAAATGTGCAACGCCATATAGAGCATATTCAACGCTTTATCGCCGCTCTCGCGTTCCACACTATCCATGTTCTAGTTCTTTCACAGCAGACTTCGTTGAGTAAACAACTGATTGCAGCAAGTCGTCGATGTCAAATCAACACAACGTTACAGTGGAGACAACCAGCTTCACAAGTTCCCATCCAACTTGTAATTTTAGGTGGGTCACTGGTCACGTCAATTTTTAGCTATATAAATAAACTCATTCTTTCTTCAAATCTTCACCAGCATTCAATTTCTAGCCTACCGTATACTGCTACGCTAACGCTCAGCGTAGGCTGTTAGTAGACCTCTATCTCAGCCACTGCCGTTGTGTAGTAACTGGTCGACTGCTTGCCCGTCAATGCTAGGACGGAGTGGTGACCCGTCCACACTATGACGCACGCGCACAGTTCCACATACATCGACCTTCACATTGCTAAACTTGCACAGATATTATGATAAAATATTCTACAAGCTATCAATCACTGATGCAAGCAACTCATCATTCAAGTCGATGTTTCAATTTACGATAATGATACGATTCAACTCTTCCATGTGTCGACAGATACATATCGCGTCTTGTTCAGCCAATTAGGCTACGGAAACAACAACCGCATTCCCTGCTTGATTACCGTCACATGATCAACTAATCTCAACATCTCACTCGCAGCTCATCTCGGCATCAACATCCAGGCCTACAATTTGTACCTGGCTTCTCTCCAGTGATTGCCCATCAACCAATCCAGCTGTAACTCGGGACTTCTCAACGGCATCATCGATCTCGCATGCCACGACAGTTACCCACAGACAACTCACATTAAATTGCATAATCATGTATTACGAACCCACGTTGTCTCCGTTCCTACCTTCCTTTTATCTTTGCAGGTCACTTCTGACCTCATCTGCTACCATATGAAGCAACCATGGAGGATGATTGACCTACCAGACATACAGGTAATGATGTAACGGAGAGAACACGCTTATAAAAAGGGTCAGGGTGTCGGCCGCGCCCTGAACTTTAAAGGGTGTCCCAAGGAGTGTTGTCCAAGATTGTAGATGTGTCGCCAACAACAACGAAGAACAACAATTTCGAATTAAATATATGTTCATATGCGATATGAAACCTTGCTTTAAGTATTACCGAAAGTATTTTAAAAAAATAATCGCAGCGTCCACACCTGTTATTGAGATTGGATTTTTACCACTGAGTGTGGATATTCCTTGTTAGCATACATTTGAAATACAACATACATAGACTTGTACCATAGCCTAATATGAACTTACTTGTCATGACAAAAATAATAAATTCGCAGATGTCTGCATTGCCACCTGGGTCAGTAAAGATATACATGACAGTTGTTTGACCAATATTGAACGCCTCTCCAGACTCATGTGTTCTGGTCTGCAGGTTTGCTGTGCCGGAGTTATCGGTAGCAGTGGGTTCAATCCAAAAAGCCACTCCCGATGGTTCTCCCAATTCAATAGTTAATGTTTGGCCTTCTGGGCAGTTGGAAATCACTGGTGGCACAGTATCAACTAGTTGGACACAATAAACGAGAAGACCATTAAATAAATATAGCAAATATCATCAACGACCAATTTATCAAAAAGAACATACATTAATCATCTGTTTTTGGAGCATGACTTAATTCAGCAACATCGATTTGTACAGGACGCATGAGCTAATAAATCAAATTCCGAGCGTATGATAATGTTCCTATTAAAGAATATACAGTTTGAACTAATAATACGATCTAGGTGTTGAGGTTCACTAAATCATCAATTATTCGAAATTAATTAAACAGCCTTGCGTCTCACAGTTGTATTGATGTCTTTGTTCGTTTGTCTGACCTTTTGTGTCATAATTTCACTCCTAAATCTGATTCATCAAATCTATGTTAGTCTCATTATGAAGTTTAAGTCATATTTGTTCAGCTTCACTTCGAAGATAATGTCATGATATAATAATAATAAATACTGGCTGGACGAATCTTTTTATAACAAAATGTGTTACTTTATTCTGCATGGTAAGATACTTCTAACAACCATGATTCACGAGGAAACAGCAGATGTCGGTGACAAACCTCGGTTACTTAACCGAACACAAATGTGATGATTGTTTGGTGTTTTCAGTGCTTCGTGTATTATATGATTGATTCTTTATGTACGTACGTATTATATCACCATATCTTTGAGTTATCATTGGCTCCATCAGCACGATATGATATTGATTAAATTATGTAAACTAAGGAATACATGCTTACTAAGTATAATGTTCACACAGAAAGAGCAGAGTGCAGAGTTGCCGGAGCTGTCGGTAAAGAGATACGTTACAGTTGTGGTCCCGCTCAAAAAGAATTGGTCTGGATTGTGAGATGCCACCAGATTCACCATGTCAGAAGCATCACTGGCAGTCGGGGCTGTAAACTGTATAGTTGTTCCTGGTTGGTCTACCTGCACTGCATCAGTTATAGAAGCAGGGCATTCAATTATCGTTGGCGGTGTAGTATCGACTGTAAATTAAAATGTATAGAGAGTTAACGCCGCAGAACATATATAAAACATATAGTGTTAATTCCACAAGAGCCACATGCAAACTAAGCTTGTATACGAGGAGCAGCTTAGTGATAAACCCATAAATATTATTGTTTTATCAGACATGGAGGCAACCCTTTTTGCAACTTACAAAAGAATCATTATTTTCTACATCATTACCAACATACATCCCTAAACCAAATACACTTTAATGTTCCCTGTAATATTAAAATGTGTTAAATGCATTACGATCACTGTAGTATAGCTAGTAATTCTTTCAATGGTGTCAAGATTGGCACCGCCATTGGCACCGCGTGGTCTTATGTTGCATATAGAGGGTTAAAAATGGCCTTATTTAACGGACTCGAGTACAGGCTTTTATTTCTGCGCTTGTCTAATATCATTGTTACCACTCGCAAAATATATTCCATTGGTTTGATAGACCGATACACTGGTAGTCGATCTTGTTTTGCTCGAGGACTCCATATTGCACCTTGAGCTGACCTCGAGACCTTCATTACCGTGTATATTTTTGCCTACCAGTCGTTAAGTACATTAGGACCGGACAAAATAGCTAACAACCTTGCAATTGACAGGAGCCCGGTAAAAAGGAAAATTTGAAATCCATTTCCAGAATAATCACCTGTTGTAATAGATATAATAAAAGTGCACGTTGCTTCATTCCCACTTGCATCGCTAAATATGTACTCAACAATGACACTTCCAGCTTCAAACAGTGTCCCAGGGATGTGAGACCTCGACGAGAGCTCTTGGGTCCTAGAAATATCTGTTGATGTTGGCTCAATCCAGTTAATGATGATACCGTTTGAACCGAGTTCGTAGGTATCAAGGATGTTGGTTGGGCAATCCAGAATGTCCGGCGGTGTAGTATCCACTGCAAGACGAAAACATAAAACTTAAAAGTAATAAGTAATTTGTATTAAAAAAAAAGGTGACACGCATAAAAGTAAATGATTCAATATACAATCAAAGTTCTCGTAGCAAATAGACTTGCCTGTGGTTATAATAATGTCAAAAGTACAGGACGCTGTGTTGCCAGCAGGATCACTGAACACATAACGCACAGTCTCACTCCCTGGTGCAAAAGCATCGCCCGGTCCGTGGCTTCTAAGTAACAGATTGACTTCCCCGCCAAGATCTGTTGCAGATGGCTCAACCCAGACGATTGGTGGATTGTCACTTCCTAACTCAATTATTCGTGATATATCCGCTGGGCAGTTGGATATGACAGGTGGAATTGTATCAACTAAAATGAAAAGTTCAAAGATAATTGCATATTTGCCGAGGCAGAGAAAATAGAAAAGTGGTTTGAAACATTGGCACTTTCTATGATAATTTACCTGTTCTATGCAAAATTTGTACATATGTTGACTGCGGATTAAACATAGTGAGTATGATAATTGTTTTGAATGTGAGATTAGGGGCGGCGCCGGCGGGGGTCCGGGGGGCACGGGACCCCCATCGGGGAGCAGTGGATCCCCCGTCGGGGAGCAAAGTGAAAAAACGTCGGGGAGCTAAGCAAAAAAAAAAGGCGAGAGTCAGTATGCTGCGCACGTCGGAGAAGTGCAAGAAATTAAATTAATAATAATATAACGAGTAGGCCTACAAATTATGATTTTCATATAGAGTAATAGTAAGGTAATGGTTAGAAATGAATTATTTTGAATAGGTTATTCATGCTAGAATATCGTACAGAAAAGCACCATTTTGCTTCTGAGGGGTTTTAGGTGTGAACAAATTTCCAAAGACCCCTCCCCCATATCACTTCAAACCAAATCACCAATACAAACGCTTGGACATATATAAATCATCACCGTGTAAACATATATAAATCACATGTCACATCTTCGATCGATAACACCATCATTCACCATGAGCTATCCAAATTAATATTTCTCCCCCAAAAACACATACCCCAAGGTTTGATGTACTTACGTCCATTTACGGTCACAAGAAAACTGCAGTTATCCCGATTGCCAAAACGATCCGCGAAAGAGTAAGTGACAAGTGTTTCACCTACTAGGAAAAAATCTCCAGAATTGTGGGTGCTAGAACTTGTTACAGGCTGACTTTGGTCGTTTGCAAACGGTTCGCTCCACATGACTTCAATCTGAAACTCCACCCCAGCTTCAATGTCCACTGTTATGTCGCTTGGGCACTGGATAATGAGAGGTGGAGTACTATCCACTGCAAGGATAACAAGAAAACAATAACATTTCACTATATAATCGTAATGTAAGAGGATAACAAACAAAAATAGTTTACATTTTTGTGATACATTTGTCTTTTCAACACACCTAAATGAATATATGTTGCCCATACCGCCTATAAAATTATGAATCTACTGACAAACGCATATGAACAGCATTTGATCAGCATTAGCATTGCATTACATATCCGAAACCTGCCCCCAAAATATCATCAACCTTTGAGTGTTAATTTACTTGTTGTTAATGAGAAAGGTTGTTTTCTTTGTTAATCATTTGCTTTTGCTCTGCGAGTTGGTTGTTATATATTATTTTATAATCTCATTACATGCATTGCACGAATGACATTGACCAATACTCTCGGAGAAATAATATCCGTGTTTTCGGAATCCCAGAAACAGACAAGGAGATCACCAACGATATTATCACTACCCTCGGGAAGGACAAGCTGGGCATCGACGTATCTGCCGACAGGGACATTGAGGTCTCCCATAGGGTCGGCATAAGCGCCAGCAGCAAGACTCGAGGGATCATTGTTATGTTCAAGTGTCGCAAAGTGCAGATGACTTCATCCGCTACAGCAGGAAACTAAAGGGGACGAAGACCTGACTCAACATAACCAACGCGAGGACCTGACTCAACACAACCAACAACTCCTGCCGAAAATTAAAACACATACAGTAGTTGAAAATGCATTGTCCAAAGATGGAAAAATCTTCGCCCTCTTCAAATTACAAGACCGAAGTTTTGTTAAACATATAAGGTACATGGACCAACTTGACAGACTGACGCTTTAATGCTTCCATCTAATCTACCCATGTTGTTTGAATTCTTCTATAGAAAGTTGAACGAACTTTGCTATGACACTTCTTATCATACTATGCATGCTACTCTGTAATCTTACGGACCGATGCTTTTACGGCTAATCCTCCTTTGTTATTGGAATAATTTCATAGTCGTACGAGCATGACACCGTACAATGCACCTGACATGTTGTTATTAATTGTGTGTCCTGACTGGTTTGTCAGGCGTGTTCTGCAGGATAACGTTCTGCATGATAATCTTAGGATGGTTTCCTCCCTCCTTGCAATCAATAACTGCAATAAGGTATTTTTTTTCTTCGTTATTCATTATTTGGTAGGGTTATGGGATTTTGCCACGGAAAGTTGTCATGTCGTTCTCGTAAAGCAATGACAAAACTTTGTGTACTTCGTTACATACGTCCATACCATCATTAATTTGCAAGGGAGCGTTCTAACTAGACACGCTCGCAAGGTTTTTTTTTTAGTTCGCTTCCTTTCACCTTTTTTTTCGCTCGCTTCCTTTCACTTTTTTTCTCTATATATAAGCCTACTGTACATTTTCTTTTCCTGTTCAGTTCATTATAAAAAGTAAAGAAACAAATAAATAAATGAAGGAATGAATGAATTGTATACATGCAGAGGCGCAGATCCCGTTGGGGAAGGCGGGACAATGGGAACATAATATACTGTGTCGATCCCCACCAATTTTTCCTGGCCAATTGTTTTTTTTAAACATTTCATTTCGGGTTCCCCAGTATTGAACTTAAAATCAAATAGCTTTTTCGTCAGTGTAATTTTTGGAATGTTCTAGGAGTGGACCCCCAGATCCCCTACCGCAAGCTTTTGAAACAAATAATTTATTTAACACATGCCTTATGAATACTCATGAAATCTGAGATCGTCTATTAACCAGGACTAGTATGACATTAATCGCACATGTCTGTTACTGGCTGATATCTATTCCACACGCCCACTCATGAATTAGTAATGAGTAAATGATTTTTACTTAATATAAATATGTATACTACTAATACATACCTTTATATCAAATATTAAACAAATCAAACTTAAATTTGTGAAGACATTTCAAGATTTTTACGTTAAGCCCCGCCCCTCATTAATATTCGTGGAACTGTACCAAAACTGACATGGATCTTCTACTGCAAATTTCGAAAACATATACCAAGCATGATATCAATTCAACACGCCCAGCTTGTGATATTTGGGTTCTCATCATTGTCTGGGGCATCGGAACCCAAAATAAAGGAAAAACAACTTACCAATAGAGGTCCACTGTAGCCTCCAGCCATTAAATTTCAGGTTTTTGTCTGTCTTGAAGTAAAACCATACAGTGTCAGTTTCAAGGCTGAATGAATCCGGATAAACCTGACCTTGTACTAATGACGTCATATTGTCAAAGAAATGAACCTCGATACCATTGAACTCCGACCGAGAAACGTTAACTGTGATAAGGAGTTCGAAGTTATACTCCAGTCCGGTCCCTACATACAATTCATCTTTAAAACTTTCCACTCCAAATCCCCCTTCTCCGACAAATTCGAAATCGATTCTCGAAGCCCCGGGGATATAAAGCTGATAGGCTGCCGCCCATTGGTTTGGATACAGGTCGGGATAATTCTCGGATTCGAAGTACCCAGTCGCGCAGTCGTTGCCGTAGCAAGTTATGAAACCGCCATCTCTGTGACCTGCCAAAAAAAAATATAGAATCAAAGATTACTGTTGAAGAAATCAATGAAAAGACTTGTAAATGTGTATTGTTATGTTTGTGATATAATATTGCTTATTTACTACCTATATACTGTATAAATATTTTCAGTTTTTTTTTCACGTTTCAACTGGCACAATAAGCCAGTTCAGGGTTAGAGTTAATGATATTATAAGGATATTATAATGATATGATGTCAGAGGTCACTGGAGTACAAACACGGATACGCACAATACAAACAGTGTACAAGGATTTTTTTCAAAGCTTACTCGAACAGAATTGCTTATCCTGCTAACATGAAATTTTAGCAGGATACAAAGTACTACCCCCATACCTAGAACAATAAAATGATCAAAGAATGGATCGAATTAGTTTAGTTTTCGAAGAGTGCTAACGGTTTGAGTGAAAACTGCAACAGTAACACTATAGTGATCGTCTTGTTTGTACCCACTGCACGTTTTCTTTCTGGACATGCGCAATTGTAATTATGAACTGGCTAATTGCCGCAGCAAGGAGAATTGTGGACGATTATGATTTCTTGAATTACACCCAAAAGATGTAAATGTAGGATGATTAAACCTAACGTATGAAATGTATGTGTATACGATTAGTTAGGCTATGTTATGTTATAACATCACTCAGCCTGTTGGGTATCGTATTGAGATTGTAAGAAAAGAATTCTCGAGAACTGTACGAGAACTCCTGAAAAGGTACAAGATCTGGCTCTCGAACTTCTCATCGTGTACTTCTCGTGAACTTCGTATGAGCAGGTCACGTGATCTCGAAGAGAAGTGTACGAGATCTTGCGAGAAGTGCTGGCAAAATTTCGTGTACTTCTCACGTTTACGATTCGTACTTCTCATCGTGTACTTTTCGTGTAATTCTTACAAGCAGGGCACGTGACTTATGAAATTAATTTATTTCAGGATCTGTGAGGGTCTGATACAATATTAAAATCATACTTAATTAGAATATGCTGAACCTATACTTAATATCATGTCGACAGTAACCTATATCGGCATGAACAACTGTGTTAACCTATATCTGCATAGACAACTTCTGCAGGATAAGCTAATCAATGTTTCATAATAATGACATCTCAAGAATTAAACATTAAGCCCCACCAGGCACCTTTTTTTTTTTTTTTTACCAGATATAAATATGTATAACATACCATGCTCATATACCATGCTGCCAATTATAAAGCAAATTAAGTTTACAGTTGCAAAGAAATTAACATTTCATTCTAATCTCCACTAAAAACATAAGAGAAATTGGGGAAATACATTGTCCGACTGGAAGTGGCCTAAAAACGGAAATTTGGCTGATTTTCGGCCAGTTCCAGATTGGGCAATGTATATGCCTATAAATGCATTAGCGGTGTATGTATGTGACGGCTAAATTTGGGAAGTCGATATATAAACATATCGGCTTGACAATCTGAAATGTCACACACGTACACACACATGTGAATTTCACATTCAATCAGAGGACCTCATTTAAAAGTCATTTACCCTCTCTAACCTAATATACCCTAACCTTGACAATACATATCCTAACATTTGTTTAGTTGATTAAGGATCAGGAAGGACATTCAAGTCCTCATGAAAGACCCTGTACCACAGATAACAGGTGGAAACAACAGCCGTGCCAAACAACCTGAAGCGGGCAACCCCCATCAACAACTGCAGTACAGCTTCGACAGAGAAGTCTAAAGAGTGCCAGTTCGAGATTTGAACCCTGGACCTCCGCAAAGCAAGTCTGACACTCTACCGATAGGCCATGCTCCCACCTCTGCATTACCATAGCAATGGTGTGGGAATTGCAATTTGGTAAGATAAACAAGACCGGTCACTATCATTCAAAATTGCATCCAAAATTTATTTCATATAGGGTCCTAAATGAATATTTTGTATAACAGTTGCTAATTTACATTACCAACATGGTTTTCAAAGGAATATGCTTGCAGTGCATCGGCAACTCATATGATATTTATTTCAGTATCATTTGTCATCTAAGAACTAGGCCTAGAATTTTTACCCATTTCTACAAAATTTCATAACAGGTATTTATATCGGTATCCCAAATTTGAAATTTCAGAAAATATGTTTCATGTCTTCAAAGAGTATTTAAGAATCTTTAGCTGATGAAAATCTTAGGTGAGCATCAGCCGGGCACCCCATCATACAGTATGTAAGTAATATTAACAGTAAGGCCATGGTAGCCTAATTAAAGTAGCAGTTTACTTTATGGAAGAAATTTCAAAAATGTGGATGTTTGTCATTGTTTTTCCTAAAACACACATAGGATACTACTAGCCCTCAGACTGTTATTGTTAACTTTGGCCTTTGTGGGCCAGAACTTAACCATAACCTGTGAATAGCAATCTACAGTTCCACACCTAACCCTATGATATAAAACTTTTAGGTTTTTTTGCCAGTTATTTCCTGGGTATTATGGATTCTAAAAAAGAGCCAAGTTAGCACGGTGCACACTAAGTTTAGGCCTATTTGAATGTATACATAAAACATGCATGCAAAAAATACAAAGTAGATTCAGAGTGGAAATCATGATTGGAAGTCTTTTTTTATGAAAACTTGTTTTTACCGGGTGCTGATACTGGAGTGAAGTAGGACCCTGGCCTAGATATCATTGTTACAAGTGTCTGTGTGTAACCCTTTGCTTGCAAATCTTCATCTTTTGACAATAAATGACCCATGGTTTTGTGTAAAGTGGTGATAATACATCGATTTCCAGAGAACCCTTGAGTAAAATAGGACTACTTCCCCAAATATAATACACTACAGTTTTTTATAATTTGGGGCGAATTGGTAGACACTTTGGAAGTGTTTGCATTAATGGGATTAATAGAGGGATTCTCTCCCAAGAATGGAAAATCTCTCTCACAGAAAAACTCTCTTCCAAACATTTGGGAGGGCTCAATGCAGCAATAATATGATCCTTCCCAACATAGAGGCATTTCCTTCCACATTTTAAAAGCTAATGCAATCCCTGCACTTGGGTGCAAACTGGCAATGTGGCAAATACATGTTTAGGCATTTGTTTTGTTTAATACATAGTTTATTGTGTTGCTTTTTGTGGAAATCAAAATTGGCCATCTCATTAAATTGTTTTTACCATCCAGAGTGAAAGTATCATGTAGTGACTTCAAGTACAAATGTCAAAATTATTAAAATATTGTATTTTTGATAAAAAATTTGATTCCTTGCGGGCAGAGTCCCAAGGAATCTATGAAGTCTTGTCGGCATGTGTATGTATACATGTATGTGTGCGTGTATGTATGTAACGCTTTTGCTTAAATTGTTTTTACCATCCAGGGTGATCCAGCAGGGACTGAAGCTGGAGTAGTATCACCTAGATATCAATTTTACAAATGTTTTATTTAACATGAAAAAAAAAAACATTATTGTTACTAAAACAACCAACTATATCATGTGTGGAATTACTTTAACCTTACAGAAACTTATTGAAGATCTGCTAATCAGCAAGCCAGGTGACCCCCTTGAATTTTTGCAAGAACAGTTAAAGAGAGAAGACAATGATGGTAAATATATTGAATTTATATTTTTACCCAAGTGCAGTATATATATATATATATAATTATAATTATCTTAAATCATGATTTGGGAGAAAGAGTATGTTGATATGTCCAAAATGCAATGTTGATATCATGACCAAACAGCTAGTGATCTTATACAGATATACAGTGTTTTGCCAGGTGCATCTATAGATAAATTACATAATACATCAATTTTAGTTGGTGAATACATTTTCCTAAAATTTCACCCGTCTACACAAACATATATATATATTCAAATATCGAAAAAAAATTGCTCATTTAGTATTACTGTAACTTCATGCAGTTTGTAATATTTTTTGTTAAGAAAAAATGAACATGCGTAAAAAGTACAAAATTAAATTTTGCTGATACAGATAATATATACAATGTAAAGTGTGAATTAAGTTTTCCCAAATAACATTAATGGACTAGCTAAAGAGACCATTCCACCAGAATCCACCATTTAACAATATCAATGTTATGTATTTAACATCTAAAATTAGGCCTGTGATTGTACAGATTTCAGAAGTGTCGGATGTTTCCTTTGAATGGCACTTGTTAGTTAGAATTCAACAGGAAATAATCTGTTTGGATGTGGCAGTATCAGCTGACAATTTTTCTGAAGATTGGTGAGGGGGGTATTGTCTTTCTGAAATGGCATTTGCAGCAATCTATGCTAGGGGAAATTTATTATTCAAAATTTTCTCCCTTGGTATCCATGGTGTGCCCAGGTGATACTCAGTGGCCTACAGGCTACAAATTCATTTTATATATATTTTGGCCCACCCTAAGGTGGGCCAAAAAAAATTCTGAAAATTCGCTGAATAATTAAGGAATAAACTGCAATAGGGAGACTTTTACCGGCAAATAAATAGTTAAGTTGAAGTTAAGTTTCAGGATCAAGACTGGACATCTGCATAATTGACAGTGATTTACTACTTGGAAATTCCTAACATGTCGTACTATAAT
>JAODFY010183914.1:0-10771 GCA_027580055.1 Paracaudina chilensis | reverse complement strand
AGTCAATTAATGGTAAAAAATTAGTGATTTGGCAATATTCTGATAAGCAAGGAACCTTAGTGCCCTTGGGCTCTTGTTTTTAGTTTGACATTACTTGTCAAAGTTCAGTTCAGTTCTTTTGTCCATTTATCCTGCGCATTTGAAACCATGAATTTGTAACCATGGAAATGAGAAAGAATCATAAAATATCAGCTGCTTAATTTAACAGATAGATTTTTTTGTAAATGCACATAAATGCTTCAATAAAGACGACTACATAAAATGAGGACAGGCACAGTCACACACTATTCATGGGCATCAACAGGGGGACATCATATCATTTGTCCCCTCATTTTATCATTTTTTCAAGAACATACTAAACTTAATAGGCATATTTTTGCTGCTTCTGTAGCTTATGATGGCTCCTTCAATGACAGCCATTTTCATTAATAATTATCTGAAATAGCAGGCATTTGAAACGTAAAAAAATTAAGTGCAATTTTTAAAATTGAAAAAAGTCGTAAGGATTAGGTCCCAACAGTGCACCAGTTTGCATCTCAGCACCCTTCACATTACAAAAATTATCCAAAGGGGGACACCCCCTCCCCTTAGACCATATAGCATCAAGTGCACTTCACATAGACAGACAAAGTTCAAATTTAGCACATAGCATTTGAAGATATCTTTCGTCATGTTGTTTCATACCTAAATAAAGCAATTACCTTTGGCTATCTCTTTCTCTCGATCAAGTCCTAACCTGATCAGGGCCTTGTTACCACTCTTTCTCAGAATGAAGATCTCATCTTCCAATGTCTTCACATCTATGATACTCCCGAGAAGTCCGTGGCATCGACCAATCACAGCTGACTGCCCCTCTGATGATGGGTCCAGGATGAACAAGCAAGAATGTGACCAAACCACCGCTAACGATTGACTTACGACCTCCAACTTCCCAAATTGTATTTCACTAGGTATGCTGTGAGGTTCCCCTGTGGTGTCTGGTAAAAGTGCTATTTCAGATAAATTCTTCGTCAACCACTCCTTAAACAAAATGGTTTCCGAGACAGAACCGTCTATTCCCGCCTTCCATATCCGCAGGCCTGGCCGAGTGGCATAGAGTGCGGCATCGGCTGCTTTGCACATCGCTGGAATGAACATGGCCCCAAAATCACCTTTCCTATGGGTGGAGGCAAGTGGGAAAAAATATTAAATCAAATAACAATTAATAAATTATAACACCAAACACCAATTGCTAAACAGCATAAACCCAACTTTCAGCTACAGTAACCATAGAAAACCCATCCTAGAATCCCCAAGTTATTTTTTACGCTCCATGAAAGTGTTACCGATAATTTCTTCAAAGACAACACTAAAAATAAACAATTTGGGTTTGACAGAAACCAGCTCTCACCCCCCTTCCCTCCCTCTTCCATTGCCCCTTTTCTATAGAAGGGAAATTATTTTAATTGATTCATATTTTTGATGATATAATACAATTTGCTGGTCTTTGGTCCAGCACAACACAGATAAGCAGGTTCGCTCAAACAATCTCCAACACCTTACGGCTGTCGGCCTTTGGTCCAGTACCACACAGATAAGCAGGTTCACTCACACAATCTCCAACAGTTTATGGCTGTTGGCCTTTGGTCCAGCACCACACAGATAAGCAGGTTCACTCACACAATCTCCAACACCTTATGGCTGTCGGCCTTTGGTCCAGCACCACACAGATAAGCAGGTTCGCTCACACAATCTCAAACACCTTATGGCTGTCGGCCTTTGGTCCAGTATCACACAGATGAGCAGGTTTGCTCACACAATCTCCAACACCTTATGGCTGTCGGCCTTTGGTCAACTACAACACAGATGAGCATGTTCACTCACACAATCTCCAACGCATTATGGCTGTCCACCTTTGGTCCAGCACAACACAGATAAGCAGGTTCACTCACACAATCTCCAACACCTTATTGCTTTCGGCCTTTGTTCCAGCACCATTCTCTGCCACCTCACATTTCCCAATTTATATGACTGGGTAGAGGAGGTGGCAACAACAAATGGGGTGTCTGGTCTAGCCCAAGAAAACAAAAGATTCAAACTTGTGCACCTGGAATCTTGAGCTCCCTGCAAATAGCCAACCGTTGTATGTTCATGTTACTTTACACAGAAGCAACACCCAAATTTAAATAAATAAACTGTAATTTTAAGATATGTGGCCTCACATTTTCCTTGCTTTTTGCCCTATTTGCTGGCACTTGTTGTCATCACTGGTAGAACAGATCAGAGCCCTTGATGATGTGGAAACAAGGAGGGTTTTATATGCATAGTTCAGCTGCACAATGGGGTCATCCTCTTGCACTACCAACGATGAGTGGTGTGTATTCTGTGAACATGAGGTTTGAGGTGATTAAAAGACTACATCTAGGTCAATCCATACAAAATGGGTCATATTAGTGACATATTCAGTGTCCTTGTTTGACTTAAGCATATATAAGAAACTTGACAAGATTCAGTTTCATGGTAATGGAGCACCCTTTTATGCTATTTTGTGTGCCAGGTTTGGTTACATTTTGTCCTTAGATACTGACAACAAATTTGGTACTGATATTTGGTACATCAACACAACAGGAAAACTGATATAACTTATTTTTTAAAGGATTAAGGGAGAAAGCATAACACGTTTTAGCAGTGCAACTGAATACTTGAGAATCACAAACTGCGAGTTGGATGTGTGAAAACAATCCCATAACGTTCCCAAGTCGCACTACGTTTGAGTGGAGGGGAAAACATGGCGTATTTAGAGTAGTGTATGACCGATTTCCAACTCCAAAAATATGCTAGATCAGTTGGAAATGCTAATTGCATTAGGGACGGGGTAAGTATAGTCCTTAGCGATGTGAATATAACATGTTTTAGCAGTGCAATTGAATACTTGAGAATCACAAACTGATCATTGCTGAAAAAGTATTTTTCAGCCAACACATCTAGTCTACTTTGCACAAATGAGGAAGTCAAGTTTGTGGCTTTTTCAGATTCTGCTTTCTTGCAATGTGTTATTAAGTTGACCTTGATTTACATATAAACAATATTTACTCATAACAATATTTGTGAGTATATACTTTCTTTCTCTTTTCTTTTCAAAATATTAAAGGTACTATATCCTCCATGCTTTTCTATCACTCATTACAGCCACATCCCCGAGTTATAGGCACTAAGTCGCATACTTGTAGTGTGAGTACGAGTACAGCCAAAAAGTTCAGGCTGTGAGTACGAGTATGGGTACAAAATCATGAGTATGAGTACACAATTTTACACTGGGGACAATACAACACTACCAAAATTCATGAGTATGAGTACGAGTACAATTGAGTTTTCATGAGTACGGGTACAGCAAATTATCCAAGACATGAGTACGAGTACGGACTCACTACAAGTCTGCTATGTCGGTGGAAGAAGGATTAGTACAGTGTCTTACCTGCCAGTTTGTGGTTTTCCCTTCACATGTTCATGGAGGGGTATAACAATCATGACTACCAAACATAAACAAACATTTACCTGGTACTATTTCCAAATTATAAACGCTCATTCCTCAGTGTTACATTCATGGTGAAATTATGTACATAAACTTTAATTGGCTTTGCAAGCAGTTCATACCTCTCAGGTGCATTGTGTGTTTACCTAAAGGATTAGCTTTGGTTCAGTGGGCACTGCTTAGGTCTAATGGTTATATCACTTCATATCCAAAAACAACCAAACAGCTAAAACCAGCTGACTAGAAATCTACAACCAGGAATCCTGGAGTTTCTTTCTTATTTTTACTCCCCATGCAAATTGTTATCAATGAAATTCAGCTTTTTTAGAACTTGGAACATGAACTGAAGAGCCTGTGAGTTTTGCCCAACTGGCAAAACTCATCAGAATTTTCTTTGTGATATAGTAACAGTTCCCTTTTTAATTTGAATTAAATTCTGATAACTTCCTTAATGGGACTTATGGTGGCTCTGCTTAGCTGTCCTTTTTTAAGATTATCCATGTTTTTCTTGATGCTATCACTTATTATACCAAGTATACTGTATGATTGCTTTAAATGTAAAACAAATAAAACAAAGTAACACAAACGAAACAAAATAAAATTGCTAAGCAGGTCCATGCTTTCACTCCTTGGTATATATGCATTGAAAGGCAAGTATGGATTTACCTTTTTTTTTCAATTTACATATCTGCTTTCATTCAATTTAATGAAGATTGGAATCAAAGATAATGTTAAATTTCTTACCTCTTCTTTCCAAGGGAAATCATAACAAAGCACTGTATGAGGTTTTGATACCTGAGACAAGAAGTGATTCTAGACTTTTTTACAAAAAATTTGGGGCAGGTGATCCCCACACCCCTTTCCCAGGCCCGCCTCTTGGTGATGTCACTGAGCCTAAGATTAACCTTTAACACTTCTGTGATTTCATGGACAATGGATATTATCAAACTTAAAAGGTATGCAATGCTGGCCCCAAATTGAATTCCACAGACCGCGCCAATGGAATTTGTGATATTGAATCCCCATACATATAACAGCAAATAAGCTGACCAGTCTAGCGGATTTCTAGCATACTCAAGGCAAGAGTTGTTTGCTTTTAATTAGGGGGAGCACATAGCAAAGTCATGTGACTTTTATGTGTCATGACATAACGGATATACCAGCTATGTACATTTATTTATTGTAGTGTTCATAACTGCATGATAGTTCATACAACATACAGTATAAACATCCAATGGAGCTGTTTCACAATTTGCAAAAGGAACCTCATTGCAATGTTACTTTTGGTATGAGTGCCCCAACCTTTGACATTGATAAGGCACACACATACATGATGTTATTAGCAACCTAATATGTCACAATCACAGGCACACATGATAAATCATTGCATATGTAAATAAACTCACAAATATTAGTCATGCACATGTAATCGGGCAAAGATCAACATCAACTTAGTCAAACGGAATATATATTTGCATCTACAAGCTTCTAGTGAATTGCAACAAAATTTAGCACAGTCTCATGGATTGTGTGCGATACCTAACAGTTTAACATGATGCAACAAAATTGCCTGCAATTTTGTTAGGCCAAGTTAATGCAGCTTTATGAACAAATGATGTTGATGTTCCTGAGCTATTCCCTCATGACCAAGGCTCAAAATAAATAGCACTAAGCAGAAGCCAGGTGCCATTTTGCCCCCTGTTCAGCCTCAAATGGCCCCTGGTTCCATAAGGGGAAACTTTTAATACGAAGTGGCGCATCGTCTTCAAAATAAAATTTCTCAGAAAACCAACGAGTTTGGCAAAAAATATATGTCACAAACCGAAGCCAAATCAGTAATAGTCTAGTAATATACAGTTATATTTGGATTCACCCAGAGTATGGATATCAGCCTAAACTATCCCCTGGTGATTTCAAAGTGGTCTCTGGTTCAACCAGAATGTCAATGAACCAAGGGACACTTTTGACAGGTAGTGTCCCCTGGTTCAACCAGAATGTAAATGAACCAGGGGACACTTTTGACAGGAAGTGGCCCCTGGTTCTCCAAATCTTATTTTAACCCTTGCTCATGACAAACATCCAACTTGGAAATTATAACCCTGTCAAGCAATTATTGATGCAAAACAAGCCCGAGAGGTTAATGATTGACCTTACCATACCAAGTAATACATTCATATCAGGTGGATAGTAAGTACTGTCATTCTATCCAACTCTCTCATTTCCTTCAGTCAACCACAGTCCATAGCGTGTCACATAAAACAACAATCAATACACATTTTGCCAATCACAATTCAGACTGATAAACATGATTTTTATTCCACAACAATTTATATGAATAAACCAATAATTAATAACATACTTTTTGAAAACATGAATGTTAACAAATGTTAACATAATGTTAACAAATGTTAACATAATGTTAACAAATGTTAACATAATGTTAACATAATTCCAGGTAGCAAGTTAGCTATATAAGAAATCGATATATGATTTTCTGGCAATATTTAGTCCAAACAATCATGAAAATATAAAGAGCATATGATGTACAGACAGTACTAACCTCATAAAAATCGACTGCTGTGTATACAACTCTACCCAAGTCATCCCCTGTAAATAGCTTCATACCATTTGTGCTCCACGCTGCACATGTTACGTTGGATTTATGCAGGTTTTTCAAAAATATCTTTTTCACCTAAGAAATTTAAAAAAAAATTAAAAAATCAAGTAAAGCTTAACAAACAGATCATAACCTTGTACATATGGAGGAAATTTAGTAAGATATTTTGCTAGTTGATTATTCCTTTTAGGATTTTTGTATATATTTAATCACCATTCAATATACTTTTTGTCCCAATCATACCTGACTCGCATTTTATTTCATATTTTGTTCATAAAGTTTGGCCTGTTTTACTCAAATACTCCAAACCCCCATTTGCCCACTAGCCTCCCCACAATGTTGCAAATGTAAAACATGAACACATGGTACTGAATCTTGTTACCTTTGCACAAAATTACAGCATTCAAAAGACACATGGCGGAGAGTACCATCCCCCTCATTCTCCCTTTTTTGTTTGTTTGGTATTAAAGGAATTTGTTCAGTGACAAATAAAAATGGACCGATATTTTTTGGTTGTTGAGATATCAACTTTCTAAATCAGGTCACATTTTCAATTTCATTAGGAACATTAACAGCATTAGTGACATCACAATTGCACCAAGAAGCTTTTGTTTTTCTTAATAAGGTAATTAATAATTTTTTTCTTGAAATATCTTACCTTCAAGCAACAAATAATTGTTGGGCAATACATTTTAAAAAAAAATACAAACTTTTGGCATACCATTTCAACTTTGTATAGAAAAACCATGGAAAATATAAAGAATACTGTAGCAAAGAGATTTCCAGCCCAAGTGCTTTGATTATATCAAAAATGTTGCCAGATGCTTAATTATAGTTAAAGATTCAAGTGATTTTGAAAATCAATATCTTTTTTCAGCCAGACATGCTCCTGTATTAAATGGGACTTTCACTACTAAGTGTAATTTTTCCTGCTCTTTTTTTTACCAATCCAGCTTCATTTATCACTGTAACTATTCCTTTAAAAAGAAACAAAAATACAAATCTAGAGACCATCTTTATAATTATTTTATTCAATCTCTTAAAGGTTCTGTCAGAATTTAAAGGTATACTGTCAGAATTTAAGCCACAAAATATTACTTTTTCCTTTAGTGTGATGTTTTAATCATTCAATCCATAGTTTTGTCCTTTAATTAAAACAATGATACTTTATTTATTTTGCCCATCAGGATTATACTCTTTATTGAGAATTTAAATTTGGAAACATGTTTTTTTTGGTTTTGTGCAGCAGTAAATTAATATGCAATCATCATTAATTTGCACCTAATGGACATTTTTAAAACAGTATATAAATGAGATATTTAAAGATTTACATAATTCCATAGCAATTTTAAGTAGAATAATTTGACATGCTTTTCTGGTGACTTTACACAATAACGTCTGACAACACCTAACATACAGGATGAGATTGTCGCACCACTTTGGATAATTGACAGCATACCTCCTTTCCTCTACCAGGTGCCTTTGAAGGCAGCAGGTACAGCTCCACATGCCCCTTGTTGGTGCCTGCAGCTATTTGGTAATCTAGCGATGCCTGTAGTTTCACGCTAGTTATGCTGCAACTTTTGTCCTGTCAAAACAGAAAGGGAAACAAGTTTTTTTTTTTTAAAGCTGTTTACATATTAAACAGGAAATATATGTATTTCTCTGAAATAGTATACTACTTGATTTACAATCTTGGAAACGCCAACTCCGCCGTTGGTTCAATGTTGGCAGTTAGACTCTTACCAATTATATCAACTTCTTCTTGAAAGGGGACACAACAATGTTGCTGATCTGACAATTCACACAACATTGAGGTGGATGGGGATTCATGGCTAA
Organism: Paracaudina chilensis; assembly: GCA_027580055.1. NCBI lineage: Eukaryota > Metazoa > Echinodermata > Holothuroidea > Molpadida > Caudinidae > Paracaudina > Paracaudina chilensis. The sequence continues at coordinate 2,804 of JAODFY010183914.1, read as the reverse complement.
ATGACTGAAACATTTGCTACGGCCAGAATATTTGCTACGGTCATTTCCTATATATAGTAATGCACAGTATCCCAACAACTTTGACAATGTTTATGCTGGAATACCCTGGAAGTGACTATATTAGTAGCCACATGAAGTACATAATGGTGTTTCTGGGGCTAACTGGTATAATGTTCTGCTACTGTTCAGGTTACTGTAGATACTAGGTAATATAATTACTCTGCACCAGTACTGTCCCTATAAACACAAACAGGTATTAACAGTTTTGTGGAGGGAAAAAGATGTCGCACGAGGAGACAGACGCGATAAAGGGCGCCATCTCTGAGGTAGTGTGTGACTGATTAGAAGTACAGTCCCTCAGCATAATGAATAAATTGTAAAATGTTACTGTGCACCATCCTACTGTGCACCATCCTACTGTGCACAATCCTAGTACTGTGGTTTCATGGAGAATAATAGGCCTACAATTAGCCAACTATTGAACTGTGCACTAACTTTGATACTATCATTAAACAAACTGTTATGATTTGAGCAACCAAATGTGTTAGCTTTCATTTTGGTAGTTCAAAATATTTCTTGTTGCCTCCAACAAAAATTTTCCAATATTTTTAATGTCCCCAAAAACATATGTTTGGGTTGTTCTGTCAAAATGTTGGTCTTCTCGGACGGCCACACTACCATGAAAATGCTTTATTGTGTAATGACTGTCATACCTCCGGACGTAGACGGATGATGGTCTGCTCAGATCTGTCATAGATGTAAACTAAGGATATGTTAGCACCAAGTACGATGAAATGCTTGTCTGCATCCAAGCACGTCCATTCCAAAGTAGTCGTCGTCAATCCCTTCTGCGCCTTACGAGGTAGAAGATCCAAGAGGTGGTTCAAAGTGTCATGCTCTTTGAATTCCATCCTACCATCAGAGAAATGAAAAGGTTATATAGGCCTATATGCTATGCTGTCAGTCACTGTGTGGTGACACCTTTGGACTGTGACACATGAACATGTTTACTACACTCATTACATACTCATGTGTTCATATGAAAGGGATTTAAGGAAGAACATGTTCTGTCACCTATTCTTTTTGCTGCAAGTGTAATTTTGTACTCTTTTTTGGAAATATGATAAACCACCTTCTATGATATCAAAGTTGGAATCCTGTGCCAGAGATCAAATCTTGTTCAATTGTTTAATGTATATATGAAACTGAATGATGCCAAAACTTAAATAATTCACAATTCCTTGGACTTCAGATCTGTTCCTCCTGTCCCATGCTACTGGTGTTGTTTCCATTCAACCTGTGCCCAAACTTCAAAATTTGGGGGCATTGTTTCATTTGTTTGATAACAACCTAAACATGAATTCTCATGTAAATAATATGTCAGGTGGCTTTTCTTGCTCTTCATAGCATCAGAAAAATTCAAAATTTTCTGGACAAATAATCAACTGAAAGACTGGTTCGTGCATTTATTTATTCGTGCTTAGACAACTGTCACAGATAACTCCTCCTGCTAGACTTGTAGTCCTGTTTCACCTAAATCATACAGTCAACATTCCTTCCAGTATGCTCTCTTTAATGAACAGTGTCCCAAACCATGTCAAAAACACCCAGGCTCTTTTAAAGACCCACATGTTTTTTTTATTGTAATGTATTTGTGTTTTTCTTGTACTGTACATTTTTGTTGGTGTTATTTGTTTCCATGTACACCGCTATTAGACTTTGTGTGTGGAGCACTGGAGCTTTATATGAAATGTACTATTATCATTTGGTCAGTGACTATTTCCAATTAGGTGTTCCAAAAACAAATGATCCCTTCAAATCTTCATTATACTTTACATTCTGAGCATTCACACTTCTTTTCTTCAGGCAAGTTATCATGATTTGAAAGTATTGTTTGTTGTTACGTCCTTCTTTGAACAGTGTACATGTACCTTAGCAAGCACTCATAAGCTATTGTGAAACTGAACTGTACATGTTTATATTGTATTGAAAATTTGAAATGCTCTACTGAACAGAGCAGGCACAGCAAATATTACAATTTACCTCACGAACAACACACTTTTCTACCTCACAGGTTGGGTGATGACATTTCTACTATACACTACAGTACACACATACAAGGTATGACAGTGGTTAATCATACCACACCAATAACACCGCATTCACACCACATTTTATATATAATCCAACAGCTATCTTCACATTAAGGCTCCTAAATGAACTTTTGATCTATTTCTAGTTTAATGAAAAATACAGAAAGAAGTAAAACTTGCTATTAACTACTGTAGGCTTAGACTTTCAGCTATATATTTCAACTTCCTTTATATATTTAACTTCCTCAACACACTACAATTCTGCACCAATGTACAGTACTGTAGTATTAAACAGTAGTTATGCAGAGATGTCTCCCCTTGAACTGCCATTTCTTGTCAATATTTACAGTATATAATTTTCAAAACTAATGTTACAGATGCCAGTGGGCAATTTTTTTTCATGGGCTGAAATTATTGTATTATCATTGTAAGCATGTGAGAAGTACACACAATCAGCATACAATTTGTTTTCTCCTACTGTGAATATATATTATATATGTGTAGTTAACTGCACCATATTTGCCCCCAAGCTAACGGATTCTGATGATGCTAAGTACTGTTAAAATTCCCCCCCCCCGGACAATTCCCCCCGGACCTTACTCCCCATGGGAAATGTCCGGGGGAATTGTCCCGGGGGAGGAGTCTGGTCACGGGCGAGGCATGCGTTCCCCTGCCCACATGTCCCCAAGTGTTTATCCACATGCATGCAGA
>JAODFY010183692.1:0-10772 GCA_027580055.1 Paracaudina chilensis | reverse complement strand
CAGGGATTTTAAAAGTATATGTTTTGCACTGATTTTGTATTAGACAGGTTCGAGCGGTTCCCCCCTCCACGTCACAAAAATGTTGCGCGATAGCAGATGTGTCTTATTTTTTATAAACGTATCGACTGAAAATCGGTCTGCAGTTTGGATTTCCTCATTGTACTAAATATAAGGTACTAGAATATCTGAAGTCAAGTTTTCATGTCATCTAATGGATTAAGACTTCTGAACCAATTGTTCGTTGTACTTGTTTATATAGCTGCGTCATGTGTATCTTTTTGTATTTTGACGGATACCAGAGCACTATAATTGGCCATTGTTATTAACCTGCATCATCAATATCCATAACGGTGGGGTTGCAAGTAGCAAATTCACATGAGTTTCCGGTGACACCGAAAATTCCTAATTTAATGAACATGGTAAACAAACTTTCTCATTGAGGTGTTTATAGCTGCATTCTTTAAATGATATTGTTGTATAAAGACGATGTGGTCGATGCAAATGAGCTATCACACATCATCAGTGCCGGATTTACGACGTGGCCCACTGGGGCACAGGCCCCGGCCCCCACATTTAGGGGCCTCCCACATTTAGGGGCCCCCTACATTTAGGGGTCCCCCACATTTGGGTGTCCCCCCAAAATGGAGGCTTAATATACGATGCCTTCCCGTCTGCCCGTCGATGGTCAACATGTAAAATACGGCCCTTTGTTCGGAACTCCACACTGAACAAAAGTTTTCTTTCCATAAATACATGGGGCCTATAAGGATGCATGGTCTTTATTCTACGGCGTTTGCGTAACTTGTCACACACGTGACGCCACACACCCCATAAATCAGTGTTTACAAAATGTAAACTCTGTTCGTTTTGCACAAAACAAATTGGCATCCCTATAGATAGTACGATGACGTTCTAGCTATCAAACACCGATAATGTGATTCCTGTCTAAAAGGACAACGTTCAACTGAAAGTTTAACGGATGATTTAAAGACAAATTGTAACCGAAGCAGAAATCTCTCTTTAAAAAAAAAAAATGTTTTCCTAGAATGGCTTGTTCTGTGTCTTGAATAAAATTGGAAACCATGCCACATTCCCAAAATAAATGTAAAATAGTTTTGTCGAAAGAACCGCAAAAGGTGCACCGAGGATTATTTGTAGAATTCATTTTATGAAGAAGATAATTATTACCTAAATTACGATGAACGAAGCGAAATTGAAAATATTGCGTCTTCGTTTCCCTAACCGAGAAAAAAAAAAGGTGCCTGAAAAATATTTTCCAATGATTATTATTAAGAGAGAAGACCTGGGCCCATTTCATTATAGTAACCGGAGCAGCAAAAAGGAGGAACTTTGTAATCAAAACTCGCATCGTTCAAATTAGTTCGCCAAATCTTAGGAATAGAAGAGGTTAAACCATAATACTGAGTAAAAGGGCACGATTCAATTAAATATTTTGTCTCAAATTCAATGACCGAGAAAGGCTGATTATTACAATTAAATTAGTCTTTAACATACATAATGCCTTTATGCATCATAGGTTTATACAGAATGATTTTGTTATTAATCTTGATAAAGGAGTAACACCAAATAATTTCATCAGCAAAATTTGAAACAGGCTCATAGAATGCAAAAGTCGACCAAGCGTGACAAACATCTTTTAGAAATTGATTATTCATTTCTATGTCCTCACTCTTAAAATTGCACTTGAAAAGAAAAAAAATGCCATATTTACTAAGATAATAATAAAAAAGAGTTTCCAATAAGCAGTATAGTGTCATTAATATATCTTTTAACCAAGGTAAATTTAAGACCTAAAATTAAAGAGCGAATATGAGTGACCTTTAACCCTCCTGGGACAATAGGCGCGATCGTAGTAATTAGTATTGCGTTTAATTTTGTCCGGCTTACGATTCCATATAAAGCGAAAAATAGCAGATTCCATTTCTTTGATAAAACTTAAAGAAGGATTCGGTAGGACCTGAAACAAAAACAACAAAAAAATGTGAAAGGCCCAGGGTTTTGATGATGATGGACTTTCCAATAGGAGTAAGGTCCCTCTGTGACCAGAAGGCGTTTAAGTCTAGAAAGTTTGGGGGTATAATTTAAACTATAAAGGTCAGCTTTATCGTTCGTAAAAGTAGCCCTTAAACCAGATGATTTTTCAAAAACATTAAAAATGCGTATAGTTTCTTCAAGAGATGAATAAGTACCATCCATAGATATTGTGATGTCATCCACATATAAAAGACATTGATCATTTGATTACCAACCGAAACACCATTAATTACTTCGTTGTCCCAAATACATAATGTAAGCACATTTGCGCAAATAAAAAAAAATATAGGGACTTAAAGGGCAACCCTGTGGTACACCTCTCGAAATAGCAAAATCGCGGCACGAATGCCCGTTATTAATGACTCTGGCAGTATTGTTCGAGTATAGAGTATTAGTCCATCTAAGACACATATCAATTGTAACAATAGTCAATTTCCAGAACATGAGATTTCAAAATTGAAAATATTTGGATGCAATTTGCAAGGCCTGGGAAGTGCCATTTCCAGCGATCTAGGAAGCATTTTCTGCCAAACTTTTGCACGCTACGCGCCAACCTATGGTGGCGCTCCGCTTAAATAGTGGGCCTTATCGTGAAAGGGCCGCCAAACTTTTCTGGCCCCGAGGCCCCCACAAGCTAAATCCGGCCCTGCACACATGTATATTGGGAGGATATATATATTCACCATGAGCTGTAACGCTGAATATATTACATTCTGTGCCGTAATTAATTAATATTTTCGGTATAGTGGCCTACGGCTGGGGTTATGATGAGGTTTGTGGCTCTTTCTTTCCTGTACATGTTTTATAAACAGGACGGTACCTCCGTCATGTGCTTAGTAATGACGTCACCAAGTCTTTGATTCAGTCGTCTTCACTATGTAGGGCATATCTAAACTTGAACTTTTGAATCAATTCTTATACGCAGTCGATATCTAAAAGAAATTACCACAGCAGCGGAATTTAGGAACTCTTAAGTTATGTGGGAAGGTTTGCTGGTCGAAACAACTTGCGGGAAGTATTTCACGCGGCAACTGCAAGGTCACTCTACACTGAATGTAGACTTACTCAAGACGCATGGTTCAGTTTTCTTCATATGGCTTACTGCGTTATATTGCTCTCAGCTTGCGATCAACGTCATGCTTGGCATGTTGGTGTTGGATTATGATAGTTACATTTCTATATGAAAATAACATTGAATCTGATTAATATTCATGTGTTTGTGGGCCATATAGCGTTTGTTCTTCTTGATTCCTGAACTTCTGTCATTCATCAAATTCATCTCCACCACTGTTATGACAGCTTGTCCTGGGAGCTAGAGATAACTTCTTGCATGGATCATTTTTCAGAGCAACACAAGTGATACTAATTGTTTGGGAGTGCAAAAAACACACACAAAAAAATACAAATATTCCCTCAGTAGTCAATTAAAGGAGTAGCCCAGTGACAAATTAAACTGGACTGATAAAAAAGGGATAACAGTGATGAAATTCCCATTACAATTAACTTGCATTTGTAGGTAGGCGTAATGTTGAATCTCTGATGATAATTTATAGACACAAAACCAATTTTATATTTCCTAGTTTCATGTGTTCCACGGTGATTAGAGATGGCAGATTGTTTTCCCCATGTTTTGAACATTTTAATGAACACAAATTTCACTAACTCAACAATTGTATTAAAATAGTAAAGTTTGTGGCATCCAAACCACAAAACGTATTCGTTTTCTGGCTATCATTTCTGTTCCCATATTTATCGACTTCTATGGTGTATTTTGGTAAAAGTAAAGCACGCCCCCACAAACGTCTGTGGAAGTTGACGGTAGCAAATGATTGTAGTTATAAACCTTGATAACTATTAGGAAGCAAAACCACAACAACATGTCACAACAACATGTATTATTGTTCAGATGTTGAGTTTGAAATCAATCTACATATTCATTAAGCATCTGGCAACATTTGTGACGTAAGAGATGTATATTGTATCTATAAGCTTTCCATTCTAATGGACTATTCTTCCCATCGTCAATGTACTATTTGTGTGTGATTTCAACGTTTGGCTTACTTGTATACAAAGGCCGTAGACCGTTTGCCCCGTAATGAATTTCGCAATCTTTTCTATGAAATCTGTGATTGGATGTAAGACCCATTCAATGAAACCAGATTACGAGCTGATCAGTCTAGTCATTTGATTTTAGCATATTCGACGTTAGTTATGTGCCTCGAATAGTCCTAGTATTGTATAATTAATTTATTAAAACATTACACAAATTTGTTTCAAGTATCTGTATGTAAAGATCATTTTACTGTGTCGATGCATATACCCGTATGCCCTCCAGCATTCTGTATATATTATGCAGGTTACGCGCGATCACTCGCGTGTATACGTATACATTTTAAAGGGGATATATGCTTTCATTTCCCCCAGGGAAGCTTAAAATTAATTAAAGTCGTTTCCACGTTACGGTAAATATATATGTATATATAATATCATTTGTGGCCGGCCATAAGTTCGTCTATAGTATTATAAAGGCCGCGTGTCATGTCATTAATCACTCTTATCATTAGAATCTTATTTATTACACAGAAATATTGCGTAAAATACTCCCCCTTTAAAGTAAACACATTACTGGCAGTAATCATGCGTAAAAGTGTCTCGATGTATAGAGCCTATACTGATGCCACGAGGTAAGGTAAGCTAGGGTATTCTGTTACTATACAATGCTATAACGGATAAGGTAGTCTCACAGAGTCTCTTGGAGTCATTCCCGAACTAACGGTATAACTGCCTAAATTGAATGACAAATGAAACCATGCTTGACTTAAGGTGTGGATAAAATTTAATCTCTGGTGGATAGGCTATGCGGAGCATTGGCATTCCTTAACGGCTTGGATATCAGTTCACACTCTGGATTCCGTTACACGGACCTGACCTTTAAAATACAATTCGTTTTTGTTTTTGAAAAACTAAAACTAAAAATATTATTAAATAGTTCATATTAGAATTGTTTAATTTAATATCAAACCAAGTAGTATTTCGTTGTTTCATTACCCACTGACTGCTACCAGCACAGTTTGGCATCACGTTGTTATTTGGGGCAAATTTTTATTTTTTCTCATCTTTGTTATTCTCATGGTTTCACAGCAGTTAAAAAAAACCCCCAAAAACATAAATATGCAAATTATTTAATTTTAATATTTTGAAAATAGATATTTGAGGACACCAAACATGTTTTTTTTCTTCTATATATTTATACCCGAAAGTTTCGTTTCGTTTATTTCACATTTGACATTTTACATAATATTAGTATTTAAGTACATTAAAACAGTAATAATAATAATGTCAAAAAGCATGGGAGATCTGAAAAGCTAAGCTTATACGATGCACAGCTATGTCAAATATAGTAAGAATTCCTTAACTTTTAAAAATAGGTGCAGTATGGCTAAGTAACTAGAATTACTTATAAACCGTATAATTTCTTTTGTAGAATAAATAATCTATTTAAATGGACATTGTGTGCATTTCCCAAGAGAATATAACATTATAAGAGGTGAGGATAAACTAAAGTATAATAAAGTGATAATAATACCTGGCGAGGAACCTGGAATCTGATTTTGTAAAGAATACCAATGGTCTTAGACACTTTGTTGCAAATGTAATTAGTTTTCCAATTTTAGAAGTGGGTCAAGTAGCACCCCAAGATATTTAACATATTCTGTTTCATTTATTGATGTGTTGTTCAGTATAAGGTTTAGTTTGGGTCTAATCGATTGACAAGTACGGAAGATGATAAAGTTAATTTTGTTAACATTAGGAGACAGCTTATTTGCATTAAACCAATCTGAAATTACACAGAGTTCATTATTTAAAACATTATATGTAGCTAGATCTTTACTCTTGAACAAAATACTAGTGTCATCTGCAAAAAGGCTACATTTTAATATCTGTGAACAATTTGGAAGATCGTTTATATAAATGACAAAAAGAAGTGGTCCTAAGATAGATCCTTGAGGAACACCACAAGTAATGTTACGATAAGTTGAAACATTTTTTGTTTTCTTCTGTACTAGCCCTTCTGGTTATAAGCTCTTGTTTCAGTCTGGGCACTGTCCAGGATGAATACATCGCAACTTAAATTAACGAGGAACGTAAATGCTAACGTTATAGTTAGCGCTTTCTCAGTCTTGGTTACAATTTGTATATTTCATGCAACTACTAGGGCCTATATGACAGCGCCCTCATTTGATATTCGGTCGGGCTGGCGGGCAGTCCCATTGTGTTAATGTCAGAAAATGTGAGGTATTGCTGTATGTGCAGGGTAGCATGGCCGTATTTAAATGGTGGCCATGGTCTATGGCCCTGCACCCCCAACATTTATATTTGTCACATACATGTATATTAAACCATAAAATTCCCAAAATATATGTAAGTGATATGTAGGCTATATTTGACTGGTATTTATCTTGTATCTGCGGGAGCGTGGTGGCTAAGTGGTTAGGTCTTGGTCTCGTAGTCCAGAGGCTTCGGGTTCGAGTCCTGGTCGGACTGCTGCATATTATCCTTGGGCAAGATACTTTTTCCCGATTACTCCTCTCTACCAAGGTGCTAATTGGGTACCTGCGAGGTGTGGCTTGTCAAATCGTGCTGATCTTGATCTGCTGAATACCCACGTTTGTGTGGGGGGGATGAGTTATACCAATGACCAGGGGTAATGGTGTAAAGAGCTTAGAGGCTTCCTGCATTAGGTGCTCTAGCAAGTCCTCATCATTATCATCATTATCATTAGATTGCCTAGTTTGATAATTGTGGATAGAACAATTCATGTTTGTGGGGGGGGGGGGGTGAGTTATACCAATGACCAGGGGTAATGGTGTAAAGAGCTTAGAGGCTTCCTGCATTAGGTGCTATAGCAAGTCCTCATCATTATCATCAGTAAATTAGGGGAAGCAAATATTCCACCGAAATTTTGTAAAAGTAAAAATCACTCAAATTTGATAGTCAAAACTGCTGGCAAATTTACTGAGTTAAAGTGTTTAAGTTGTATAGACAGATCAAATTAAAGAAATACTCAAATTTAAGTAAAAATCACTCAAATTTGATAGTCAAAACTGCTGGCAAATTTACTGAGTTAAAGCGTTTAAGTTGTATAGACAGATCAAATTAAAGAAATACCAACCAAAAAGTGACACAAAAAGTTCCTTCAATAACTTAAGTCAATGGTTTTATGACATAATAATATTAAACCTTCCACGTGAGATTCGTAATTCTCCAAATGTTGATTGTTTCAAATCCCGATTTAAAACTAATTTCTTTACGTATATGTAACTTGGCCTTTTTTTGTGAAGCGCTTTGAGCCTTTGTTGGGGAAAGCGCTATATAAATATCTTCAATGTATGTATGTATATATGTGTGTAACAACATTCCGGTGAAAGTTGTCTAAACTTCACCAAACTTTGATTCTGAACTTAAATAATTGTTTTTCTTTGACTGCAATATTATTCAGCTTCAGCAATCTGTTTTGGACTGTCACGGTCCCTTCCAAGTCCTCAATGCCATTCGTAGCTTAGTCCCCGATGCTACCCACACTCTGGTGGTTGCGTTTGAACCAACCAAAGCAAAGTCTGTAAGTATATACAGTCGCTACATTAAAAATGGGATATTTTGGTTGGTTTCGCAAGACAGTCCTTTGTATTTGTCTTAGTTTATCTATTGATTGGATTGACACTGCGGTCACCATGTCTTCATGGTCCATGCAGCAAAGATTGCTGTGCAATGTCTTCGTTTTGTGTAGCAATGAAACAATTTTGCTGTGCTGTTACATTTCTTGACTTGAGTCTCCTAATTTCAAAAGTATATTGATTCAAAATAAAGTTTTAAGAATTGACTTGAGTCTTAACTCGACTCGAGTTAATGTAAATGTTTGACTCAAGTTCAGTGACTCGATTACAACTCTGCAATTCTGTGTAGCATTTATATAATACATATTATAGCATCCGTAAAGCATATCTCAATAGATACATGGTCTTGGATGAAAACATCCTTTTGGTGCAAAATTTCTTTTTCTTCCTAAATTTCTTGAAGATCATCAAGACCAGGGAGCATTTTATTTTAATAGATCGGACATATTTTTATTCTCGGCCGAATTAAGGCCAAAGGAATTCATGTGATCAGGATGGCATATATGTGTGTATGTTTATTCATTTCGGTTTATTCTCTTTGCATATACTAGGTGTGCCTAGAATATGTGACTTATAGCTTATTAAGGGTCAATTTGCTCTTTTCAGTTCTATGAGGTTCTAGACATCAAGTGTCCCACATCAACTCTGGGGATTGTCTTGAGGGGTCAAGGGTTACAGCCTGCTGTGAAGGTGTCTGTAACTGATGGGGTGATGGACCTTGGTTATGTCTTAGCTGGAGAGGAGCATACAGAAAGCTTTAAGGTGAGTCCAGTTGGTGAAGGAAGGGGTATCGATCCCTGATCTTACTTTAGCCCCCTCTCCATATTGATAAGCAAGCGTCTTAGCTTACTAAAACTCTGTGACAGGCCAAGGGTTATATATGGTATGCTGTAGAGATATACATATAGCGATATATATATATATTGAGAGACAGAAACACTAAATTATAAAGTCCTGTTGGAGATAAAATTGGGGCTACCATCATCAATGCTTACCCCCTCCTCCCCCATCCCCGGAAATCCTGATATGATTGATCAAACTTAAAGCAATAAAAACAGTGTTCTTCTGGTAATTTGATAACTGTTGAAAGGGAGATATCTCCAAAACTGCCAAACGTATTCATGTGGGGTTTTCAGCTATATACTGATAGTGGAAATTTTGCTTTATAACATACATAGTTTTCATTTAGTGTTAGAGAGTATTCTTTTAAGGTTATACAAGTTTATTTCTATTGAGGGACACTTTGGGGATGTAAAGCTCTGAGTCTGACCTCTTGACCCATATTCAAATTTAGATATAAACCAAATATATCTGCACAATTGTAGATTTACATTAGCATCATGTTTATACATGATGGTATACGTATTCATTGCCCCCAACCCCCCTCACCAATGAAAAACCTTTAATGTGTAATGTGTCTTTCTTTTTCATCAGCTTGAGAACTCCTCCACATTTGCCATTGACTACCGCATCAGACTAGACAGTCTCACTAGCCACAAGATGGCCAGTCGTTCCGAGTTACCAGTTTTCGTCACCAGAGATAAGGCCCACAGGTTTGCCATAGGACCAGCTAACTACAATGGAAGGAGTGTCTTCAACTGTACACCCTGCGAAGGAACTCTAGAACCAGGTAAATAAATGGAGACTTGTGTGTTTTATTAAGCAATAAGTTTAATACCATACACAACCCAAATTATGTATGGCACTACTGGGGTGGGACATACAGCCATTATTCATCTTCTTCATTACATTCATAAATCTATGCCTGCAGCTAGCAGGGTTACCAATACATGATGTGACAATGCCTTTAAAATGGTGCTTGAAAACACCCCACTAGATCAAAGATACCGGTGGGTGTCCGAGCTATGCCACAGTGACCACAATCAAACCCTGGTGAATCCGCAGGGAATCCTCATTCTTGACAGCCACTGGCTGTCAAGAATGTAAACATACCATTCCCAGGTCTTGATGACACAGATATAAAAATAGTTGTGGTGGTGGTATAAAATCAGTTAACAAGGTACTAGATGCTGTTTGTTTAGCAATTAAATGCTGTGTGTTTTTTAATTTGAATGGGAGCATCACCTCGTGTATGTTTGTATATACAGTGAGGTGAAATGCTTCATTGACCATGGGTTTCACAAGGAATTCACCCGGTCAATGGCTCATTTGGCCCATAGGGTAATCTGGCTGTGGCTACCATGTTTCCAAGTTATTATTGAATATTATCTATATACCATGATTAAAAAACAGCATTTACTTCATGTCCTGTTCATTTAGTTAATTTTACTCAATTAAAAGGCAAGAAAGTAGACGTCTCCGTCACATTCCACCCCGACCACCCCAGCGAAATGTTTGCTGACGTTGCCCGGATAGAGCTGTTTGGTAAACAGGAAGGTCACGTTCTCCAGCTGAAGGGGGCAGCAAAGACCAAGATCATGTACGTCAGTGGAGGGGACGAGATCACTCCAAGAATCGAATCTCTTAGTGTCACCCCAGCTGTTGATGAAGTCGGTAAGTTAATCATTTCAATTTGAGAGTTTTATTATAGAACTGTGATAATTCTCATTTAATTTCATACTGTGCAGGTTTTGGTGAGAATAATTTTGCTATTGAACTGTGTGGTTTACGGGTGTGCTGTCACTTCAGTAGAACCGTTTTCAAATGCAGTTTTGAAAATCGATAAAATGCCTTGTCTTATTGCTTTATAGCCTTTACAGAGAAAGTGTTCAAATCTGAATTTCATCTAATCTTAATAACAAATAGGGTAATAAAGCTACTTTAATTAATGCCTACCCACCTGTTTCTCAAAATGTTATAATTTTTATCATTTTTCACTTGAGGCTACTGTACCTTGAGCAATTCATTTCCCCTCAGATTCTATACTGATATCTACATATAAATATTGTAATCATTTCTTGTAATCATTTCCAGTAGTCAGAGGAGCTAAGTCTTTTATACACTGTAAATTAAGCATGTATATTATGTAGTACATTGTCACAGATTGCGTGGTAATATATTCTCACTGTATGTTTTGTTTCT
>JAODFY010183581.1:0-10772 GCA_027580055.1 Paracaudina chilensis | reverse complement strand
CATATCTGGCAGTCTGGGTTATCTGTGGTACAGGGTCTTTCATGAGTACTAGATGTCCTTCCTGATCCTTAATCTACTAAACTAAACTACTGTATTCTCTGCGGTAGGTCCGTATAGGAGCACGGACCTCGACACTGCGCTGCTAACCGACTTTCTTTGCCCTTTCATCCAGGGAGACGTCGGTGCAACTTCTCAAATTAATAAACGGGAATCCTTTAAAGTATGTAGACTCTGCAAAAGACAGATGAACTCTCAGGAGTCACAATCAAATAGTATCAGACAATAGTAATATGGAATCACTTCATGCTTAACAGCTTAACTCGTAAAATATGTAAGATTTGTTCACAAATTAAGTATTATCGAAATATATAATTGTCCTAAATGGCTCTCAATAGTGATGAGATTTTGTTGTGCAAGTAAAATAAAACTTCGGGCTACAACTTTGAACTAATTTTCCCAAAACATTCGAAGTGACACAATTGTCAATTGTGCCATTGTGAACGGTATCGATGATTGCAAAAATAGAGTCGAAAGTGAAGCGTGGAAACATTTACAAAATGCTGGAGCCTGGAGGTTGCTTGAGTTTATAAAAATCATTTACTCTCTATACGACTTCATCAAAAATCAGAAGCCAACTCCTCAACTTGCTGAAAAAGTGTGACGTAAATACACGCTCACCACGTCACACGTCGTATTGCAAATTTTATCGATATGATGTACGGTTTGCACACAATGTTGGGTGCTATAATAATATATCGTACAATGTACAGTGTAGTACAGGGTATGTGTTGTGTACAATGTAATAGTGTAAAGTGTGCATGTCATGCATGCACGACGTCGCATCGTTGAACTGGTCTAGTGTAAGCGTGAAGTTTTCTTGGAAGTTATTTCTTATAATTCCATAAACTATCACTGAAACACGGGGCATGAAAAATGGCGGGTACTGGAGCAAATAGTGTTCCTCTAGGACCGCTTCATCCGGCATTCCGAGGACAGAAATCTGGTGGTGGATCCGGAGGAAAGCCCGCACCCGGGGAGAGTATGCTGAATGCGGCTAGGCTGGCAGCTGCACGCGTAACGGCAAATCTCAAGCCTAACCCTAATATTGTACAGCATCAACCGGAAGTAAAGCCAGCGAGACCGAGTGCTGCAGCTTACCGGCCATTTCCAGATGCAGCAGGTAACTAGCCTATATGATGCCTAATTTGTGTAAAGAAAAAATCATTTTAATTCAACTTGTTTACCACTTTATGTCCAGAGTAACTATAGAATACAGGTCCATTTCGAAGCACACCTTTCTGTTCTGATGTGGATGTCTTATCATAACTAGGCTAAGACTGTGTAAGAGTATTTAGCCTAGGCCTAGCCCTAACGTTAGGCCTAGCCTAGACCTTTTAGTTTTAGCATATAAAATGGTATAGGCCTAGCCTGCAATCGCCTGTACGGTGCATTGTGGGATTGATGTGGGGGCTCTAATTTAGGATTCGTACCCGGAAGTAACTAGCCGAAGAGGACTGCAAATGTACAGCAAACAATCAAATTTTACCCACACATCAATCCCACAATGCACCACACAAGCGATTTTAGGCTATAGGGGGCCTATGCTAAAGGTCTAGCCTATAGGCTCCTAGTTTATTTTGAAAATGATTCAGCCCAACAGTGTGTTGAAGAAAAAATGCTAAGTCCGACCAAGCATCCCCAAGTGGATGTCTGTAGGCCTATGTATGGATGCAATCTCTGCGGAGTGACTTAGGTTAACCATCAGTGTTAACCATATTATTATTTGGTTACACAACATAACCCTCCTGAATGCCCGAATGAATCACATCCAGCTAACTAGCTAGTGCCTAGCTGTCAATATACATATATCCTACAGTATATTAATAACATTAAGATCGCCTGTGGCTAGACCCATACTCTTGTACGGAGACCAAACATTTTTCCATATTTTGACACTGCCAAACTGTATATTTAAAATAAATATGACCATTAACATAAGTAAGCATTGTTGTGCCAAGTTTGGTAAGTAAATATGATTTTTTGCGATGGTGAGGATGACAGCTAGATTTGGACTGGCTAATTGGGTGTTTTTTTTTTTACACAATGGGGGAGCTACTGTAGTGTGAAGCATTTGCAATATGCGTAACGTACATACAGTACCGTTCAGCTACTAGCTAAATTAGGTGTAATATTTCCATTACTTTCCCACTTAGCCTAGCCTAATTACTTTTTTTGCCGAAAACATTTCGTGTCAGACAACATGTCTTATCGTTAGGTGTTGTCAATTTGCCCACCTCTTCAATTTGTGCACTAACACGTACTGTTCCATATCACTGTAGCAACATGCTAGCCTACCCAATTTCACATTCAGATCAAAAGTGCAGCTTGTTTGTCATTATGAATCCATTTAAGGTTTGGGCTCTAATTTAGCATCCGTACCTGGAACTCACGGAAGTAACTAGCTGAGAAGTTTTCTGGTTATTTATTAAATTACTGTCCATAATTTTTTTTTTAAAGCAACACCTCCCAAGCGTAAGCGACGCAGTCGGTGGGGAGGCGATGAAAAAGCTGCGCTGCCCTCACTTATTCCATCTGGCATATCATTGGAACAAGAGAAACAAGTGCTCCGTAAGTATTTCATTTTATATATTTTTTTCCCAACAAAATTTCTACTTCTGAATAAAATACTCTCCTTAAAATTATTCCGTTCTTTTAATCCACCTCTATTGCAGTGTTAAAAGTTGTTAAATTTTAAAATATTTAAATGTGTTGAAAGAATCATTTATGTTAATTTCAGTGTTGTTTTTTGTCATACATAACAGGACAAAACACAAATAAAGGGGTTTCTGTCTGAAAACTTTATAACCAATCTATCTTTGCATATATTCAGATTTTGGTGTTCACAAAGACCATTATTTTTTACCTTTTCCTATATAAAGCAATACTTGAATTGCCATGAACAACAAGAGTTGCATA
The DNA here is from genome assembly GCA_027580055.1 of Paracaudina chilensis. Classification (NCBI taxonomy): domain Eukaryota; kingdom Metazoa; phylum Echinodermata; class Holothuroidea; order Molpadida; family Caudinidae; genus Paracaudina; species Paracaudina chilensis. Next base: position 7,796 of record JAODFY010183581.1, on the reverse strand, counting down.
TCTTTTTATTTGCTTAATACCATGTTCATTATAACCCTACAGATGAAACCCCTTCACTTATTTGTAGTTATGTAACTGATATTTTAATTGATAGTACTTACGTAATAAGCGTAACCATGCTATCTGAATCACTCACTGATTGTGTTTGACTTTCATTCCTTAATATTTCATGATTCACAGGATCTTGTATAAATATAATGTATATTTATATTCATGTTTCACATTTGATGATTATAATACATATTTACTTTCTTTCTACATGTATTAAGATACATATTTTGCCTAATCGGTGAAATGCCAAAGATTATTGTTGTTCCTACTGTAATTTGTTCTCACTTCTCAGCCCATACATACATGTAATACTGAAATTTTTTAAGCACCCTGGCATAATGCAGTTCTGTACATGTCAATAATTAATTTACTACCAATCTAGCAGTATTTATATGCCATAGGACAATACATACACTTTGAATATTTCTACAATTGCAGTTACATATGCTTTCCATTTTGAGCATGAATTGTAAGGTGTTCATGAATGAAGCCCCCCTCTAGAAAAAAATTAAACAAAATTCTCACTGAGTTAATTTGATATGAATTTGTGTAAAAAAATGGGCAAGCTTGCTTAATGACTTTTTTTGTACTGCACATCGTCTGGCTACACAACACGATATACAAATAATATACAAATTGTGCTCATGATGGGGCAGATTGTTGTGTGTTATTCAGAAAAGTATTGCAGTGATGTGCCCATTTCCCGTTCAGTCTATAACACACATTTGCTGTTTTGTTTTGTCAATTACTGAGATGCACCAATGCTGAGATGACTGTCTAACAATATTCCCGCAGTTTAATACTGGTGTAATGCAGTTTCTACGTGTCGGAAATTGTGAATTATAATGTTGGCGCTACGTAACATCTTAATTCTTTGTTGTGTATATATATAGATACAGTTTATATATGCAAGTGCTGCTTCCACATAGGACAAGTAAAATGTTTGGAGTATTATTATACTAAAATTCAACAAAATTTTGTCCAGACTTTGCAATGACTTTTTGTTACTATTTTTTAGCAAATTCTTAGAATTGGCAACAAAGGTCTTTTAAATGCCTAAGAATTTAGTGGATATCATCTATGGTGATGAGCATTGCAGATAAGGATCCTTTTTTTGCATAGCAAAAAATGCTACACATAATTAGATTTGTATAGCAATTTTCTCATTTGTGTAGCATTTTTCAACCGGAACATTATGGCACATGTTGTATATAATGCTTCAGCAGGGTTTTCCAGGTCTCAGAAATGGGGCAGGTGTGTCAAACTCCTCAGCTACAGTAGAACAGTTGAAATCGTACCCATTCCCTCCTCAGTTCTTCAGCGTTGCAGATAAGGATCCTTTTTTGCATAGCAAAAAATGCTACACATTACCTGTAGTTTGGTATATCAATTTTCTAATTTTGTGTAGCATTTTGCGATGCGATACCGGCTATCTGCGCAACGCTGATGGTGATTCTCAAATGATATTGTGCAGTGCTACATTTTCAAGGTACAATGATATCAAGTATTTCATACTTTGTAAAATCATTGTAAAACAGTTCCAGGAGGTAGTCCCTAAAAGATGTAGTAGAGTAGCTTGAGTAATATTAAATAGATGGCAATTTTTGTCACTGACCAATTGCATTTGAACACATTGCCATAACCAGCATTTACATGTCAATCAATCTCTCTCTGTTCCTTCTTAACCAAACTTCTTTCATGCAGTTCACCTTAAAGTAGAAGACCTCAGCCGAAAACTGCGGAGCGGCGACTTGGGAATACCCCCAAACCAGGAGGATAGGTTTGTGTTTACCGTAAAGTTTAAACTTTTTTTTTTTCTTCTTCTTCTCCCTGGCGTTTTGTACAGAGCCCAGGCGGGAAAACTTCTGCGGTTTTAATCAACGGTACCCGTTGAGCCTTGAGAGATCATGGTACAGATAAACGTTGTTGGTGTTATCTGTAATAAACCTATATTTTAACTTTGAAATCTATAAATACTGTTTATTTCATCCATTTGTTATGAATTGCAGTATTCCTGTAACACGTTTTTTTTTTTTTTTTAATTCTGGAAGAAAACTTCTGGAACAGTCGGGTCCAACAACTAATAGTTAAAAAATGTGACAGAACAAGAACATGCTGTTTGCATTATTTATTATTAAACTGTTATATTGTTTTAAAAAAATGGCTAAAAGTCTACCAAATTACCACCCAAATGATAAACACTGTTTGCATTTCCCATGTACCTACAGGTACAGTGTTCAGTAGTACAGTGAGCAAACAAGTGAGCATCTTCATTGTCAAATTATAGAACTTTGTCCTTCAATCATTTTGATTGCCCTAAAAATAAAATGTAAAGCTAGTGCACTTTCCGTTAGATTGTGTATGAGAAATCGAAAGAGTAATTTGGCAAATGGTGAGCTTCTTTTGTTGAACATAACGTTTCTTTACTCGTGGGTGTGGGGGGGGGGGGGGGGGAGTATGTAAATAGAAAATGGTGACATTTTTAGCCCAACAAAATCCAGCAGTACTTTCATGTTTGAAGAGATCCAGGCAGGAGGAATCAAGAGTTAGAGACATTCCACAAATTTTGCAGAAACAGAATATAGATTTTACAACATACACGAAAAAAAATACTCCCAACCAAAGTTGTATATATATTCTTCATTCATAACCTACAGCTGTCCTACAGCTGTAATTAACAAGAAAAAGAAATAATTCAAATGTGTTTTCATGTAGCCTGGTTTGACTAGGCTAATTAGCCTAACACACAAATTATGACATGAATGATGAAGATGTTCATTTAGATTGCTGGAAAATGAGAGTTGTGCAGCGTATCGAGTGACAACGTTAAATTAATCTCAATATCTCTTACATGAATTTAATCTTTTTCGTGTTGTCAATTTTTCACATGATTATTCCTGAATTATTGATCTTTCACCAAGTTTATGTTCAGTCTTCTTTTCCCTGCAACCCTTGCAAAATCGCTGTCGCAGTCTACTAAATTGTGATGTGTAATTTTTACATAATTTACTATTCACAGCGCTAAGGGACTATAACATAACACCCGTCACTAATACAATTGGCATTTTCGAGCATTCTTGACTGATCAGTGATCTAGCATAATACAGAGTGGGAAAATGGTCACAGTGAACTATACCTATTCACAGTGCTATAAAGGGACCATACCAACTTAATACCCCGTCACTAATACAATTATCATTATTGATCATCATGGAGGTTGGTAGTTCATTGTCCGAGGATATCCTGCAAATTTTCCAGTATTGGTTTCCTCCCATCTAGTTTTCCCTCTCCTCAAAATTCTTGTTACTGTCCACAATTTTGGTGTACATTGTTCTACAAATTGTATCGCAAAATGTACCACATGGTTCTGTAGGTGTGTTTATCATAAATCTCCCACAATGTTGGTGTACAATGTTCTGCAAATTAAATCACACATTGTATTGCAAAATGTACCACATGTACCACAGGTGTGTTTATCATAAATATATAATTCTAGCATTTTTCGCATGCTTCGTACATGTATATATAAGCATGAAAAGCACAGTAAAACAAGTTACCATGGGCAGTCTGTCTGTTGTTCTGACTAATGTACACTGTATGTGTACAAACCCTGTGGAATACACACCATGCTATTATATCATGTGTTGTCTGTATCATGTTGTTAAATTATCACACATATTTTTAACCATGAACGAACAATCACTTGCTTTTATCCATTTAAACGTCTTTTTGTTTGGCTTGGATTTATTGAAGTCTTTTTCTGTAACACACCAATGTACTGCAGATTTTCCTTCGTAGGATTTTTTTTTTTCAAAACAAAATTTTGTACTTACTGTACCAAACGTACGTAATAATCTTTTGTTTTAAATGTACAATCGCCGGAAATTAATCACAAACTGTTATCAAAAAGTTTTCCATCATTGGTACAATGTTGCATGTACTTCATGTGTGTTTTACAGGTGGACGACATGCTCGCACCGCTCTTATTTCACAGGGCTAATGTTTTGCCTCAACAGTGCTGCAAAAAAATAACATTTTTTTCATCAGCGGTAACTGATGAAAAATTTTCCCCTTGTGTGGTATGTGTATGCTTAAAAGCCCAAATAACTGCCAAAACAGTAGTATCTTGTGGCCCCCTCTAATGGGGCTGCCTGTCGTTCTTGAACATCAACAGAGGGCGCTCTCGTATAGGTCCTAAACAGAGCTGTGCATCACTATCACTGTTGAGTCTGTGAATAACTATTGTGAAATAATGTGAAATGAATGAACTTCTGTGCACTCCTTATACTAGTAGTAGCTAGCCTAGGCTATAAAATGCTAAGTGTTGTTAGTAACATATAAAATGCTAGTGTTACTGAGTGTTAGGCTAGTTAATCTAACTTTGTTACAGTCGATGGCAAAATTACCTTTCTACGAGATTTTCTTTTCTTCCATGGGTATTAGACCTTCTGGTTATAAGCACTTATTTCAATCTGGGCACTGACTAGGATGAATACATTGTAACTTACAATGTGAAATGTACACACTAACGTTAGTTAGCGCTTTCTCAGTCTTAGTTACAACTTGTGTATTTTATGCAACTACTAGGACCTATATGACAGCGCCCTCTGTTGAAATTCGGTCAGGCAGGCAGCCACATTGTTACCACCCCACCCAGGCACCAAGGGTGATTTTAGTGATGGAAGGGAAAATGGCTCACGTTCACAGGGATATCCGATGAAATGGGTGCCATTTTGGGGGAACCAGTAACCAATATCAAATTTATATGTAGTCTAATTGTCAACCACAAGGGTTCTTGGAATCATAGATTCTATACAGTGAGTTTCTCTGTATTATACAAAGTCATGCAGCAATAAATAACACAAATTAGAAATGTTGTTCGGAAGGTTTTCGGAAGGAATTTCACAGGCTCCACTTGGGTAAAACTTAGCGGAGCCCATCGATATCTCTTACTGGAGCAATTTCGTTGCTCACAGGAACAAAAAGGAAGTCTGGGGCCTGTCTAAAACCACTCTTGGCCAGCCACCCATGTGTTGATTCTTTCACAACTGTTTGAGTGTCTTGCAAATGTTCATCTTACCATATATACTGATCTTGTTGGCCCTGGAACCCCCTACCATGTAATGATCTTGTTGGCCCTGGACTCCTCAAATGGTCTCATTTGGCATTAATCCACATTAAGGGTTTCCACATTGATTCTACACCACACATTGATTCTACACCACACATTGATTCTACACCACACATTGATTCTACACCACACATTGATTCTACACCATGCTGCCCTTAGACCCATTGAATTGGGGACCCATTGAATTGGGGACCCATTGAATTGGGGACCCATTGAATTGGGGACCCATTGAATTGGGGACCCATTGAACTGGGGACTCCTTGTCCTAACCCTGCCTTGATGACCATATTTTTTGCCAGGATTCCACCTCCTGTCCTTTGACCTCTTTACTTAGGCCATGAAAATGTTGTTGGGTTTTCAATATTCAACACTGTTCCTTGTCATATGACTCATTCAAAAAGTTCCTATTCTTCTTTAGATACCAACCATGCTGACCCTTAACCCCCACCCATAACAGAGAAGCCAATTTTTTCATATATAAATTATTAACCTTATCAACCTTATCAACAGCACTATGAGGTCAACAGGTCTTTTCAGTAAGCAACACACATATAGAATAGCCACACACACATGTTTCTTATTGGTGTCATACACTCCACTGCCGGCAATCATGCTTACTGTATATTTTGATATCAGAAGCAATGCAAGCAGGTTACAATACTACACATATATATTATACTTACGGCAGAAAATGAAACATATTTTTTGCTGGTAAATGGGTAAAAATTTCCAGATATGAAGAAATTGTGGCCTGGTTATTGAATATGAATACGAAATTTCCCAAATGATTAACAAAATTTATGATGTTATATTCGCAGGGTCACACAATTATTAAACAGAAACTTATTTAGGCCTATTAGTTAATTACATAATTACGTAATTACATAAAAATGTCACTCACTTTCCAGGATATATTTTAGTTTTTCATATAACAGATTTTTGGTGAAGCTGAAATTACATGCCTTGGACTGTTTTCCTGTGGCGCTGTTTGCAAGTTTAAAATAAACGGGTCAGGGGCCATTTTCCCCCTGGTCAGCCTCAAATGACCCCCCATTCCAAACATTCCATTAGAATGTTTATGTACCCTGAGTCACTTTTATTAGGAAGTGGTATGTGGTGATGTGGTCCACCAAACAAAATTTCTCAGCAAGCAACAAATTGTGGCAAAAATATTTCACAGTATACCCCTTGAAGCCAAATCAGCAATATTCTAGTAATATTCATTTCAGTTATATTTGGGTTCATCCCAGAGCATGCATATCAGCCCTTACTAGGCCTACACATTTGTAAACGAGCCCCTGGCCAATTCAAAGTGGTCCCTGGATCAACCAGGATGTCAATGAACTAGGGGACACTTTTGACAGGAAGTGGGCCCCTGGTTCTCCAAATCTTATTTTTTACCCATGCAGTCAGTTGGTGGCTTGGCCATATCCAGACTGACGATTTTCAAATTTTTCTGACATTGGCGATTTTCAGATTTTTCTGATATGCCAGTTGTATTGCTGTTATAAAGAGTCTCCAGTCTTGCATGTTATTAAGGACCTACACTTAACCAACCCTCAGTAATCCTACAACATTGTACAGTACCCTCTTGCTATTATTATCATCATCCCAACTTTTCATCAACCCAAATCTTTGCTAATGCCCCATTTATTTGCCATGTTGGATCTAGACCTATATGTCCTGTTAAAATTGATCCACTGTAAGGCTGCATTCCTCTTGGTATTTACTTTATATATATAATCATACTCAAATCCTGTTGGAATTGATCCCATGAATGAACCCTTTTCAATTAGCCCTTCCCTGTACACACACCTCTTAACATTTGGGAACCCTCCAATTGACTTGTGCAGCCAACACACTGTTCCAATTCAGTGCATTACAAATATGTTATAATATACTTGCATGATGATTTCATTACAGGTATAACAATTTTAATTTCTTTCTCCCTATTTATTTTAATTCTGAAACAAGTGAATTTTTTATTTTTTAGTTCTAAACTTCCATTTGCAAATTAATTAACAATTTCAAGTGAGGGAGGGATGTGGAAGGCACAGGGGTAGAGGAACTAACTCCCTTTGCTAAGTTAGCTCTCTATAGACATATAGCCCATCTTGGTTGGAGCTTGACCAAAGATAATTGTTGTTAGCAATAAATAATAAATTCCTTCAAGATTAAAAAAAAAATACAAGAATTTCTGCCACAACTTATTGTACTCGTTCAAGTTCTTTAATGTATTATTAAGGTAACAAAAAGTGCATGTCTGAAGCCAGAGCTCCCATGGTATTTTTTCTTAACCACGACAGGTCCCCATCCCCAGAACCTATATACGACCACAATGGGAAGCGCCTCAACACCCGGGAGTACCGCACCCGGAAGAGACTGGAGGAGGAGCGACACAACGCAGTGCAGGATGCCATAGCACTCAATGTAGACTATAAGCCACCTGCTGATTACAAGTAAGCCCAGTTTTGTGAAATACCTGAAGGAAGAAGACTAGTGTTCAAACAGTTATCGGAATCGGGCAGATTATTGCCTAATCGGTATCGGAATCGGTAAAAAAGCAGGGCATACCAGTTATTCTATACAGATTATTAGTTTAGATAACTTTTCC
>JAODFY010183470.1:0-10772 GCA_027580055.1 Paracaudina chilensis | reverse complement strand
ATTTGGCTGGACCTTTGTTTGTGTACTACAGTTCTCCCATAGGGCTGGCATTGGAAAGGAAATTGTTCAATTTAACTCTACTACAAGTCAGTAGTCGAGGGGAGCAGGAAGCATTTGAAAAATCTTTTCCCGCCCCTGCAAAATCTTTTGCCACCCCTGAAGATTATTTGGCCGCCACTGAAATATATTTGGCCGCATCTGATGTATAATCTGGCTATAGTGCTGTGTCTTCACCAATATTATACAACTAATAATATTGTTATAAATAGTTTGTGTGAGCATGAATACCTCATGTAAATATTATGATACCAATGATGTTAATTATGCTACTGACATTTTGTCGTTCATAATCAGAAGTATCATTCTTCATGTTTTCTGTTTTTATCTTGAAAAAGGAGATGGCACTGAAGTGTGGCGTCGGCACCTCCTGGGACGAGATCTGTTCTAGTCGGGATGTAGAGAGGAACATCCTCTTGTCTATTCAACAAATTGGTGCCGAAGGTGAGAGCAGGTTTCCTCGGATTTCCGGTCCGTTGCACCTGCCAGACTTATTTTCTCATTATGACAGATTATCTTTTGGAAGTCCCCTCTCAGTATGCTTAATTTGATACTTGTGATTGGTTCAAAGCCCCATACATAACAGTTCCATGATTGATGCATGGCTCTAGGACTTTTACCCACTTTTTTACTCGATTGGTCAAATAAATGTTGAAATTGTGTCCAGTTACAGTAAGTAAATTTAGGTATGAAACACTAAAGATGGTGGGCAAACTGAATGATGTGAATGCATCAGTTAAATTAAAATTTTGGATTTTTTTAATATATATATATTTTGCCAGTTTAGGCACTAAAAAGAAGCTGTTTTTTTTTGGTAAAAGCTTGGGGATGTATGGGGATGTATTCACAAAGATTTGCATAAGCTAGCAAACTTATGAACTGCGTATGCACTTTCCTAAGTGCTATTCAAAAGCTGTCATACACAGTGTGTAAAGATACCTAGCATATATATTAAACCACCACCTACTCCACGCACCAACTTCAAACTTGCAGTACACAAATATGAAAATTCTACATTTTTTTTTCTTCACAGCGAAACTCCAAAAATGGGAAGTTCCCAAGAAAATTAAGCTCTGCGAAGAAGTTTGGACGCCAGATAGTGGTCTGGTCACAGACGCATTCAAACTAAAACGAAAACCACTCCAGGACTACTACGACACCAGCATCAAACGCCTCTATGGCAAATAAATAGGACAATTAATATGTAAATTTTGAAATGTTTTGTTCATACTGTTTTCAAACAAAGACATTGGTGTTAACTTATTTTGCAAATTGGATTTCTTTATCCTAAAAAGCATTTTCAAAGATGGCTGTTATATTTTATGGAGTTTGAAAGCATTGTTTGATCTGACTAACAAATAGATGAATAAAATATTGATTTTAATTTTGAATTGTTGCATTTAGAATGAATTTCTTAATATCTCATAATCTGGTATTATATCCTGTTTATCCTGGGAGAATTATTTCAAATCTTTTTATAAACATTATTTACAGAATATTAATTTTTATAATTTATTGATATTACCAGTGTATATATACCAATTGAAGAAACCCTTGTTTGGAATGATATGGCTTCCATCAACGAGGGCTTTGAAATTCTTTCATTTATAACAAGTAATTTTACTAATTCAGTTTGTCATTGTCAGTGGTTTTTATATTTTGTAAAGTTTGGTCACATACATTATTGTGCAATCAAATTTCACACATCAAAGTTCATTACTGGTGTCTTGTTGTGAAATCAAAATTATATAATAATTTGAAGTAATTTGATGTAGAAACTTAAAACAGCACTGCTGCAAGAAATAATGGAAATTGTTGAAATGAAAAGGAATGTCTTGGTGAATGCAATCTTTCATGATCATGAGAAGTGAGTCACTCATCGGAAATGTTACACTCATCGGAAATGAGTCACTCATCAGAGATGATTGACTCATCGGAAAATGAGTCACTCATCAGAAGTGAGACACTCATCGGAAATGAGTCACTCATTGGAAGTGAGACACTCATTGGAAGTGAGTCACTCATCGGAAGTGAGATGCTCATAGGAAGTGATTCCCGCATCGGAAAATTTTTCACTCATCGGAAAATGATTTGCCCATCAGAATGAGTCAATAATTGGAAATGATTCACTCATCAGGAATGATTCGCTCATAGGAAACGGGTTACACTGAAGCAAGTACCTTGAAATATGACTAAAAAAACTCAAAAAAATGAGTCGCTCGAAAAATGAGTCGCTCAGAAATTCTTTTTGGAATGAGAACTTGCTAATATATTTAAATGCCTTGGCGTCATCTAAATCAATTTTTACTTCATTTGTTTACAGTTTTTTGGGAGAAAAATAAGTCCAATTTTTTTACTCCTAAATTTTGTTTCATATTATATCATTCTGATTTTAAGAGGTGACTTTTTATTTATTTCAAAACATCACTGGTGATGCAAAAGAATGGATTTGTAGGGCTGACAGGTGTTGGCCATTTATACTCGTCTGTTGTTTGTGTCATCATTTTAAAACCACGGGCACCCTCTCACCCTGACAACCAGTGGAAACACTTGTAAATAATTTTATGCCTCTATTACAGAGAAAGATACTGGTTTGTCAATTTCAGGTTTTGGGGGTTTATATGCAAGATTAATCCAATTAACCAAAAAATATAAAAAATCAATGTGTATTTAATGGCATTATTAGACTACATATAGATTCTCCCCTTAACAATGATTAGACCAGAAAGTATTCTCAAAATCGAATAGGCTGGATTGGTTAGCCTATATTCATAAATTTTACAGGTATTTTTGAAATATCAAAGTCGAGAGAGTACAGGGTGTATAGTCTTAAAGAGGGCATGGCATCCCTCTCAGCCATAATTGCTCCTAAAATCAATAAGTAATCAATTATTGTATTTGTGTCAGCTGATGACTGTAAATATGTGCTTAATTTGTAAATTGTACAAATAGTTCATTTGTTCATTGGAAAATTTTCAGGGAAACATTGCCGGAAATAGTTATCGTTAGTGAAAGGTAAGGCGGATGTTTTACGGTTTTGGAACAGAATATTTGTATGGATACTTTGGGTGTTTTTTTGTACTTCTCTATCCATAGAATAGTAGATATTAGTGCTTTGATGTTTAAAATGTTTAAAAAAAGTATAATGGTACATGTGTGATGTATTCTGCTTATTTTCTGAGACTGACATTACAAACACAATTGCATTTTTTATTGAGGGAAAATATTTTGTTTGTCATTTGAAGAACAAAATGGGCAAAAAAACAAAGCATGAATATGGAGAAGGTTTTAAGGCCTCTCCCAAATAAAAATTTAATTGATGGGAAATTCTCAATTTTTTTTTTTTTTATAGGAAGGAAATTTTCTAGCAGTCGTGTAAATGTCGTAGGTCATGTCAAACCCACAAGATTCACCAGTTATGTCTGTAATGGTATAAACTTGGTTGTTTTAGTTCTTGTAAAACTTCATTTTATTGGATGTGTGAGGCATTGAGCAACTGAGCCTTGTAAAAATGTTTCTTGTGGTAGGGTATTGTGCCACCTGCACATGCAGTGAGTGTCCTCTGCCCCAATATCACCATCTGCCGAAAGACTGGGGCATGAAACACGGTCGTGCAGACACCTGAATCTTCTTCGATTTCTTTCACAAGAATGCTACTCTACAATCAGAAATCACACCATGTTGGGTGTCCCACTTAGTTGTGCTCCCCAGTCAATAACATTCAAAGTTTTAAAACTCTGAGTTTTGCCAGACTGGCAAAACACACCTGTATATGGCCATTTTCTAATTGCTTGTTTGTAATAATTTCCTTTTAGGCCCTGTACATTAGTTCCATTTGAACCCGTCAAGGAAGAAGATTCAATCCAATTGCAAAGCAACTTTTTTTTTATGCCTGCATGGCAACCAAAACAAATTATGCTTGGCAACATACTTGTAGTGTAGTGTGAATTTTTTTCAAAAAACATTTTGTACAAACATTTTGTCACCTTGCATCAACACAATATCAAAGAGAGCTATGACTGCGATCCATTTACTCGTGTTTACGTAAACCACAATGTCGTGAACACATTCTATTGTATTCTGAGTGACTGTTCTGTGTGTTTGTACATTTGTGCCTATAGAGAAATAAAACAGCCCAGGAGACCGGCAAAACACTACTCTCGTATTCAAATCACATCACCAATATTACACCTTTTGAAATTTAGACCAATCACAAACTTAACCAACTCTGCTGGTCACAATTTAAAAATTTTTTGACTAGTCGAGTCGTGAAGTCTAGGTCGATTTCTAACTCGAATGGCCCAGGATGTTGTGTTAACGTAAACACGAAACAAATGGAAGGCAACATAAACATGTCTATTTAAGAACACAGAAACTGTGGAAATGTGACAAATAGTTACAGGTATTATTTTTCCATGTTTTCAATATTTATAATCAAAATTTGTATGCTTAAAAAAAACACCAAAAACACTTCTTTGCTAAAAAAAAAAAAAGTCTCAATTATAAACTTTTGGAATTTGTTGAGGTAAAGGGATGAATAAGCACATGTCACAGGTGGCTGTGTCTTTTGCTAACATTTATTCCTAGACCTGTTATGAGCCACAAAAAAATTGTTAAAAAGGATTGATGGCATCTTGTCTGAAACTGGCAAGGAGATTGTAAATACATATGGCACTTTCAGACATTTTGCTTGGCCTTGTAATGACCTCAGTTTTTTTTCTTGTATAAATTGTTGTAATTTTGGGTCTCATGTAAATTTATTGTAACTGCAGTTTGATGAATAAATATCAATAATCTTTATAAAAAACATTATTTTTGTCTTTTTTAAAAATTATGTTAGCCATGTTAGCTCATTTGCTGTTAAGGTATTTGGTCAGTGACAAATCCCATAGGGAGGATTGTGATTATGATTATATTAATTTTGGGGCCTACAGGAAAACATTTACTAACACAGAACTTGTATATATTTTATTATTTTTTAATTGAATGACTAGATATTTTCACATTTAAACAATCACTTACAATACATTGAGGCATACATTTTGATTGGGTGGACATTTATCATGTTATTGACATAAAAACTTTATCACTAGTCTCACTATAATTTAAAGATATTCTAGTGTTTGGATCTCAAAACTTAATGCATCATGAATGCATGAAAGACACATGTTCAATGAATGAGATGGTTACTCAATACAATATATTTCTATATTACAAGTCATTAGTAAAACCTATATTACAGGTCATTAGTAATGACCTATATTACAGGTCATTAGTAAAACATGTGTGTGGTCCATTGGTATTAGAGTAATTTCTACAGACCCACAGGTTCCTGGTTTGAGCCTAATACACACTTTGACCATCAGATGAAGATCATGAAAGCTATTGAACTATATTCCTCCCATGGGTCACTTGAAAGAATTGGGGCTTTAAACTTTCCAAAAGGGTCTAGAGGCTGCATTGTTTCTCCATCAGCACCTAGGGTCATGGGACACCAACACCTAGGGTGACTTTACCATAGGGTACCCCTGACTTGTTGCTACTGACCCACACCAACTGTTTCCACAGCAACCATTCTCCTACTTTTACAGAATGCCATATATAGCACCAAGAGCAAAGTGACTACAATATATCATCTGTGACTACAATATATCATCCGTCACTACAAGCCAATGAGATATCTCCCACACCAAAAGGTCCCTTCCACCAACATTGTTCCATATTTTCTGTAACAAATTGTGGTCCCCTTAATAGATTATTTGGGGTGGCAGGTAAAAAAATCTCCCCCATAATGTGCTAGAAATTTGTTGGACTGGTCACCTAATTTGTCATTATGTATGGACATTGACCAATTGTAAATTACATGCAGAAAGTTTGGAAAATAGGGAGCCAAGGGTCTACACTACAAACTTTAAGATATGGCCTAATTTGGGTTTTATTATCTGGTCACTCTTTCAGCAGTTGCAGCTGGCTGTTTGGGCAATTCAAGGTGATCACCATAGATACATTTATTCATATCAAGGTCCATTATCTGGAATTGACCATTCATAAATTGCATGTGTAGAGTTTTTAAATTATCAAACACTACAAACTTAGCTTTAAGATATAGCCTTATCTGGTCACTCCTTTAGCAGTTGTAGCTGACTGATTGGGCAATTCAAGGTGATCACCATAGATACATTTATTCATATCAAGGTCCATTATCTGGAATTGACCAATCAAAAATTGCATGTGTACAGTTGAAATTCATTATCAAACACTACAAACTTAGCTTTAAGATATGGCCTAATTTGTTATTTTATTATGGTCACTCCTCCAGCAGTTACAAAAATTACAGCTGCCTGATTGGACAAGGTGGACAACATAGATTCACGAATAAAGGTACATTATCTGGATCAATCTATGAATATTTCAAAATAAATGAAAAACAAAATTTAGTACATGAGAATTGCTGGCATTGAAATTACATGAACCTACATCTTTTTTCTCTAATGTACAAAAAATATTAAACTAGAGAACAAAACTTAAAGCTTAATTAACTGAATAAAATTTTTAAAATATGGAATATTCTGTTACCGATGTATCACCATTGTTTATCAGTCCCTTCAAGTGATGAAATCCAGCTGATTGGACAAGAGTGTTACCATATATTATTCATCTCATGATACACTATCTCTAGATCAAAATTCACTATAATTTTTTTTTTTACTATTTACAACAAGAAAATCATTGAAATAAAAATAGTCAAGGACAATGGAAAACAATTCACAAAATTAAATTACTTCTGTTTGCTAAATTATTAAAAAGCTGTAAGGCCAGAAGACAAAACCAAAATTCTTTTTAGAAGCCTTCTAAAGATAAGGAAAGTAAAGCGGAATATAGTTAACTGTTGTTGCATATAAAATCTGGTCACCCCAATATAGGAGGTAAAAAAAACACAGCTTTCTAATACCCTGCAAAATGGTGCTATCATTTCAATCTACCTAGAAAAATTGAACAACAATTTTTTTACAGCCAATAATAGGGGGTGCCTGTTGCCCCCCCCCCTCAATTTCATTTATGTAAGAATCAAATCTGGATTTTTAATGTACCTGTTTAATTAATAAGGGTTTATAACTCTTCAAGAAAGTATGACTGCTATGTATGGGGCTTTGACTAATCACAAATTTCTAAACTTTCTGCAGCCTCTAACGGCTTAGATAAGATTCAACACTCCATGGGCACTGAACCGGGGCAAAGAGCGTGCCCTCAACTTTTTGAGAATGCATCTTTTAAACATTCATTTGGTTAATACAGTTTCTTTTTACCTGTAAAACATAAATATATAGAGCACACAAAACATGATTTTGCTCGCACCTTTTGGTCACAGTACACACAGTGGAAAAACGTGTAACCACGGGGATGAACGTACTTATATTTACTGATCCGAGAACGTCATGAAAACACAGGCAAATTGGTGTCTAACTATTAAAAGGAACACTTAAAAAGAAAAGCGGAAGAAAAATTGATGATTCGTAAAAAAAAAAATAGCTTAGAAACAATTTAAATAATGAAAAAGATTTTACAATTAGGATCATTAAGTAATTTTGAACTGTTTTGAGGCATTTCCTTGGTTGCAATTGTTCCTAATCAGACCAAATTTCAAACTTTTGCTAAGTTTCCAATTTTCTTTTAAAGGTATGGACAGGTCTTGCAGCAGGACTTGAACAATTGAATTTCAGGTGCTCGGATGAAGAATTCAATAGGAACAAAAAGGTCCTTGTATGTTCAAACAATGGTTAGGGTATTGTCATGGTTAGGGTTATTAGGTTTGGATCAATATTTCTATGGACGGATCAATATTTCTATGGAGTCCCACCTGTGTTTGTGTTGTTCTCCCAAATTCAAGCAAAGAGAAGCAGCTTGACCGGTCGAACAAAGTGGTTAAAAACGACCCCTAGATGACCTTTTACCCATATTTGCTGAACACCCAATATGTACCATTGGTCAATAATTATTCTGACCAACTTTCATGATCATCCAATCTATACTGTAGGGAAAGAAGTAGCTTGACCGTTCAAACAAAATGGTTAAAAATGATCCCTAGATGACCTTTGACTGCAAATTCCTGACACCCTTATGTACCATTGGTCAATGAAAATACTGACCAACTTTCATGATCATTCCATTCAACTTCTGGGAGGAGTTTGACCGTTTTAAGGCCAAAATGACCCCTAGATGACCAACTTTCATGATTATCCAATTTTATCTGTAGGAGAAGAAACATTTTGAAAGACTTCACAAAATGGCCGAAACTGACCACTAGATGACCTTTGACCTCAACTTCATGAACACCCCTGATGTCCATTTACTTGGTGATCATTGTGACCAAGTTTCATCATGATCAACCAAACACTGTAGAAGGAGTAGCTATTTGAATCAAGTGTGAACAGATAGATACATAGATAGATAGATACATAGATAGATAGACCATGCAGGATCGCAAAAGCTCACCCAGCACACATGCTGGTGTGAGCTAAAAATGGAGCATCTACCAGTTCAAAAGGACAGTAATTCATACAAAACCTTTCTAAGATTTTTTATTTAAAAGCTATTTAGCATTAAGCCCAACTCACTCATGAATATTAATAAATGAGGTGAGATATCATTGGCATGTAGCAATGTACCTCTCATCATCTAAAACAACCATACCAAGTATGAAGCTAATTTGACATCTAGGCTTAGGTTTGCGAAGATGTCAATTGACATTTTAATAATTTTACTTTAAGCCCCACCCATCGATTAATATTCATGTATGAGTGATTTAGAATTAAACCCTGCCCACTCATTATTATTAATGAGATGAAATTATGTTGTCATGTGGCAATGTACATCTCATCATCTAAAATCACCATACAAAGAATCAACTTGCAGAGATATTGCCCCGCCCCATCATTATTATTCACGTCATGGACACCAAAACAATAGGGCTCTCATCTTCTCTTCATGAGATATCTTCTAGT
Organism: Paracaudina chilensis; assembly: GCA_027580055.1. Taxonomy (NCBI): domain Eukaryota; kingdom Metazoa; phylum Echinodermata; class Holothuroidea; order Molpadida; family Caudinidae; genus Paracaudina; species Paracaudina chilensis. The sequence goes on along the minus strand of JAODFY010183470.1, from coordinate 1,713 downwards.
ACAATAGTATATTAATTCAATATACATTTTTTAGATTTTGTGTTTATAAGCTTGTGAAGATATTTTATAAATTCTAAGCCCTGCCCACTCAATAGACATCAAATGGGCACACCTACTTATCATGGGGCATCTATCTGTCACATAGGACATTTATCCTAAATGTAGTTGTTGAGATATCATGTTTACCGTCACATCACACATAGATACACACACGCCAACATGATCTCATAGGTATAACCAAAAAGTTGAGAACCAGGGGTTTTATAGCATGCCTTGAATGTTTGAGCGTTACTAATGAAAGAAGAGACAAGTTAACTCAACATTATGTCGACATAATAAATTGTCTGAACAACTCCACTTCTTTCAATATTAAGTTGACATGACAAGATCGATTTGTTCAACATTATTTTACCATGGTGAGATAATTTTCAACTTCATTCAAAAGAAGAATTTAATTTAGCTTGACAAGTTAATTTTCTTCAGATTTTGACATGACTTACCTTGACAGCTTATTTTTAAACACTTTGCTCTGTACATTGTCTTGAGCCAGAGTTTTAATAGAGTTGAATGAAGTAGTGTAAATCCCTGATGATTACTTACCTGCGTCCTGGAAGAGTCTGCCTCATCGCTCTGACCTCCTTCCTTCATCTTGTCTGGGTGTTTTGCTCCATGGGCCATCACATCTTTCACAACCTTTTGCTCAGGAATGCTGAGATTTAAGGCAAAGGAATCTGGGAACTGATTAGCAAAGACGAACATATATCAGGGATTATTAAAAACAATTGTGTTCTGCAGAGTTATATTTGCATATTAATGTTTTTACATAACATTAGCCACATTTTTCCAATTATGTAGTTTTTTTTTTTATAGGTATTGTCAGAGTTTAATTTGGACAAAAACTTTGCCAGAAAAACATCTAAATTTATATAACTGGAAATATGTTATGTAAATACTCATCTCATTGGCTGTTTTCAATGTATTTTTATTGCACCAAACATATCATGTTTGGTCACACATGTTTCTCAGCTGAAATGATTGTTAATGATTGATATAATTGGCAGTTGAGTACAGTAAGTTTAGTGTTATGTTACGAACATCACAAGTCATATATGCTGTGCAGCTGACAGTAGCTTTAATAAATATATACACAGTTGTTTAAATTCACAGGTTATCATTCAATATTTGTTATCATTCAATATTTTGACATGTACATGCATGTCAAGATGTATCCTCAATATTTGCTGTTATTCACAACAATTAGGGTTGCATTTGGAAATTTATAGCAGCATGGATGAAATCATGATTACCGCCGATGCATTACATGGGAAATAAATATGGTAGAGCAGTGACAGAATTTCAGGAATTTGAGGTTGTCCAAAGGACTTCAAAGATTTGGTAGTCTTGCCAAAAAAATGGTAGTCCTTCAATTACCTATCATATGATAGTGATTACCACACTGATGCATTACCTATATGATAGTGATTACCATACTGATGCATTACCTATATGATAGTGATCACCACACTGATGCATTACCTATCATATGATAGTGATTACCACACTGATGCATTACCTATATGATAGTGATTACCATACTGATGCATTACCTATATGATAGTGATCACCACACTGATGCATTACCTATCATATGATAGTGATTACCACACTGATGCATTACCTATATGATAGTGATTACCATACTGATGCATTACC
>JAODFY010183359.1:0-10772 GCA_027580055.1 Paracaudina chilensis | reverse complement strand
CAAAATGCATAAAATTGCACAAGATCATGTACCTGCCAATAACGGACATCCATACCAACTTTGAAACAAATCTGATTTACGGTTACTGAATTATTGCAATTTTAAGATTTTTACGTTTGACCCTATAACCTCATTAATATTCATAAATAGGGCACACCTTCTCCATATGGCAGATCTATAGCCCATGTATGGCCTCAATCCAACTTTCCCTTATTGAGAGAGAGTGTACCCCAGCAAGTGTCATAGACACACACACACACGCCAAGTTGATTGCACAGGTTCCTTTTGCTAAAGCAAGGAACCAAAAACCAGAAAACCAAAAGGCTTAGTCATTCTGAATTTCTGATACTATTGATGAGATCGTATTAACCTTAGTTACAAATTTTATTGTGCTATGGAAAAGATATTGACATTTTAAGAATTTTACTTTGAGCCCCGCCCCTTTTCATGACATGATCACTAAAAACAAGGGGGATCATGTACTAATTATGATAAACATATAATAAGTATAATATCATTCCACCTTCTCCTTCTTGAGATATTGTGTTTACAAGCTCAAGTGCCTCACACACACACACACACACACAGGTGTACATTATATTCAATGATTAAAATAATGTTTGTTAACTTGTCTTGATCCCCAAAGACCTACTTTGTATGTGCATCTAGAGCGAGTGGCTTGGATTTCTCTATTGGCTGGGAGGCTGCCTTGCTCTTGCTGTGCTTTTTATAAATAACCAAATTGGTTTCCTTGGCAACATTCATTTGATTCGCCAGACGAAATGTTGGTTCCATTTTATCAACGGGGGTGTCATTCCAGTCACTGGATACCCTGGGAAATTTCTTTCCTGCATTCTGTGGAAATATTAACACCAATGGTAAAGAAGCTAATAGCAAATATAATATAATATAATAATATAATATAATGGTAAAGAAGCTAATAGCAAATATGTAATCATACTGTACTAATTATATTATCATATGTTATCAATTTAGGCTTAACAAACTTGATTACATACTGATTTAAAAAAAAGTTTTGCCATCAGGAATTTTATAAAGACATCTAATGACCCTCCTACATGCAGTAAATCCTACCATACTGTTTGGTATGGGGACAAACTGATAAAGTGATATGACCATTACTACTTAACTAAATGGCTTATTACAATACAATCTATAGGGCTTCTAACCTTCTAATGGTGCCTCTTTTAATGAGTCCTGAAACAAGCACTACTACGTATCATTATTAAATTTTCAACAATGCACAATTTATTATTTACAATTTGTTACTTTTCTGAACAGCCATGTTTGTAATTTAAGCATTAATCAGGGTTTAAAAGAGACAAAAACAGAATCAAAAGCAAAAGTGGTTTTGTGATTCTTTCCTGCATTAATTTAATGAAAATTCAAGTGTTGAATTAATTTTAACTTGTTCATGTCAAGATATATCTTAGGTTCTGCATACTCACTGCAGAGTGAGACATCCAGTCCCACACTCAATTAGTCTGATTAGAAATCTGCCAAGGCTCTGTGATAAAGCCCTATATCCTTAAATGAACTGTCCAGTGACGATTGAAGTTGGCATGATTTAGGGGATTCATTTTTCGTCTTTTTAACGCTATGGACCATATCCATACTAGACCCTTCCTAAATGCTGAAAATAAGCTTTGAAAATGGTCATCTTGTATGAGCCTAATGAATGTGCGCAATTTATCTCGGAGATCTGTGACGTTATAATGGCACATTGTTTTTCGCATTCAGTGTTCCAATGTTAATAGTCTATGTGTTCGGATGTGACAATTTATAGCAAGCGTACATATCGACGGCCATACGTATGTACGTTGGGTAGTACAGGCGGCTATATTTGTATGCACACAGTTTTGATAGAGCACTAATTAACTTTAAAGTTAGGCCTAGCCTAGCCTATACCTCCACAAAACGTCACGACAATGAAAGAAAAAACAAATGGAAAATCATAGAGCGTGATCCAGACCGGTACCACAGAAGTCCAATCGGATATAACTTCGAGCCAAAAATTACTGAAGAACAATATGGCGAGTTAGCCGCCAGAATATCTAACGCTAGCGAAAGGCCTGGCCTAACATTAATGGAAATGTGTTCACAAAGATTTTCAAAGTGTTTGCTAAGCGAAGGCAGTGCTAGAGACGCAATGGGCATTTCTACAGTAATCCAAAGGCAATGAATCACAAAGAGATCTTCAAAACAGGTAGCAAAATAAGTAGCTAGCATATAGGTCTAGGCATTACCTAGCCTACTAGTAGGCCTAAGGCTCAAGTCGTATGCGTACATACGTTTGACAAGTAGCATGGGATGCCGGTAAGTTGCACACCTAAGCGTTTCTTCAAAATTCCTTGAAAATATTCAGATAATGTCTGTACCGAACCTATAGTATCTAGCTGGTACACAAATCCACAATCCTGATATTAATATTTATGGTCGAAATTGTAAAATTTGGAGCTATTTAACAGACAGTTTTGTCCAAGTTAAACGTTTGCTAAACGTACCTGTTTACTGCTCTTAACGTTATAGATATGGACAAGTGCCTGTGAACAGGCACACAGTACATACGCAACAGCTACGGTAATATTGGAACATACTGTTAGGTGCGCAGTATACGGACCACCGCAGTATTCGGGCACCTTAGTATAATGTACAAATGTAACATCATAATTTTATAGTTAGCTAAGACAGGCTTGTACTTCCGGTTTGTGAAAATTTGCATTTCAAAATTTCAGTCTCAAATTCTATGACACAAAAATGTGCATAAATATATACAAAGGTACTTAAATATTATTTTCTTTTTTATAAAGTGCTCAGGGATCGGACCCAGACAATTCCTTTGAATGCATTTCACCTCAGGTTCAGATTGTTCCAAATTCCCCTGTACCATTAGCCTGATTACAAGTACTTGACACTTGACACATTAGTACTTGACACATGTTGACCTTGAATGACCTCTGACCTCTTTAAAATCAATCTATTTAAATTCAATGGGGTTTATCTACTAAGTTTTAAGTGTTTGATGCATGTTGACCTAGATGGCCTACATACCAAAGTATGAGTTTCATTTCCTCATTTTAGTTAGCCTGATTGCAAGGTTTCCAGCACTTGTTGACCTCAAATGATCTTTGACCTCTAATGAAATTTATGGGGTTCATTTATTCAATATGGTTGACCCATGTACCAACTATAAGTTAGTTTCCCCAATGGAGTTAGCCCAATTACCAGGTTTTCAGGACTTCATCCAGGTTAATCTCAAATGACCTTTGACCTCTTATAAAATCAACAGGGTTCACATACTCAATATGGCTGACCTATATACCACCTATGAGTTTCATCCAAGTTACCCTATTGAGTAAAGCCAGATTGCAAACAAGGTGTCACACACACCAACACGTTAGCCTACAATCCTCGACAAAAATGATTGGACAAAATAGTCATTAGCCGGCGGACTTTTTGAAATTTTGCCATCAGCGCGCCCCCCATCCCCGATTCAATGTTGTACCAAAATGTGTTCAAAACCGGCAACATTGATCCGGGGTGCAGGGTTTGTCCAATGTATTTTTGTCGAGGATTGTAGATTCCTTTTTTTTTCATCATGATATATTTTATTTGTAATTGTTTAGTGTATGGTATGGGTATAACATCCAGAGTTTCATTTTAGGTGATATTTGATGAGAATTGATCACAAGAATCAATTCATTTGGTGGTATACTAAGAAAAAAACATAATCTTACCGTTCTAGTCACGGGTAGAACATCTGGTTCTGGAATTGGTTTGGGATAATATTTTAGATGACGATTGTGCTGGGGGGTTGATCGTAGCTCTACTGGTGGCAGGGTTTCATTAATACCAAGATGTGACCTGCCATATTTCCCTGGCTTTTGTGGCAGTGCAATGGTTGATGGCCCACTCTCGTCCTTCCTGCTAGTTACACGGAGATGACCTGACATGGCCTACAAATAAAATGGAGTTTGATCAATTAATCTGGATTAAACATGCCCACCCATTTTACCTTGTTATGCGCCACAACAATCCTAAGGGGGAATTTGAGTCAATCACTATAAGACACTGTATCCGGTATTCAAATTTTTTCCATAATGCAATATTTTATAAAGTTTTTGGAGGCAAACATTTGTTTTGAGAATGGAGCTTAGCATTTTACATGGCTATTTTTCGAAATCACAGAGGCCCAGATATTATAATTAGTATAAGAAGGGCATTTTTTCATAAGAAATGACAAATGTAAAATAAATACCTTTCTGATGAAGGTGATGTAGGTACGTTTGTGTTCAAAACATAGTGTTCCTATGTTGCATGCTTTACTACCGTTTATTTGGTACATGTTGATCGACTCAAGATATTGTTTGACTCACTGTACCACTACTATAATATTCATAATATCTCATTAATGAAACATCATACTTACTCTTGACACATTGGCTACTGCAGTACCGACATGACCTACCAAAGAGAAATATCAATATCGGTTAAAAAATACATTGTGTCAAATCCCTCCTAACATAATGAGTTTTGTATGACCTTACAGTAGGACTAATACTGCCAAAGGGTGGAAATGATAATTCTCATATATTTTAACAATACATAGCTTTGAACAGTCGATTAAGGATCAGGAAGGACACCTGTTCTCATGAACCACCTTGTACCACAGATAACCCAGGCAATCAGATGTGATCGTGAAAGAACACCGGCTTTCCAGCCTTCTATTCTCGACCAAGTGTTCAAATGGCCAATGAGGCAGGCTAATATATGTTAACAATACATAGCTTTGTACAGTTGATTAAGGGTCAGGAAGGACACCTGTTCTCATGTACCACAGATTAACCAGGGAATCAGATGTGATCGTGAAAGAACACCGGCTTTCGACCTATAGTGTTCAAATGGCCAATGAGGCAGGCTAATAGTCGGGACCACCATTTAATGTCCCCATTGGACAGATATATCATTCTCTTGGGAGGTGAAGGAGGCATGCTCAGTCACTGCTGCAGTTTCACCAAATAACCTGGAGCAGACAACCCCCATTAACAGCTGCAACACAGCTTCAATGAAGAAGCCACATGAGACCAAGCTGTACATGCAGGTTGAATGCAGGTTGAATACTATACCAAGTGAGAGATGCTTCTACCCCACAATATAAAAGATTATATTAAATGAAAGCACATATACTGTGAAGAAATCACAAATAAACATGGATCACTGAAAAAAATTACCACATTTTATTTGTGTGTTAGGCTATTGTAGCCTAGTTTTCTGTGGCCAAATACAGGTTTTGGCATTTGTTTTCTCTTTCTTTTGATCTCTCATTAATTAGAAGAATTCTGCTATGTGAAATGTTGCTTTTGAGGTATATTATGATGCAGGGGAATGACCATTTTTTTAAATGGTGCTTCACCGATTACAAATATTGTATATATCTCCTTACATGGCCTTGGTCACACAAGTAGATTACAGACACATTCTGCACTGAATGAATAAACATTCCATCCACATCCTACAGCATCGTAATCAAACAATTTGCAAGACTCACTCTCTACTTGACTCACTCGTCCAGAGCCACCTGGTCCCGATGACCCATTAAGAGATGGACTATACTCCACAGACCTCATGGTAGCATCCCCCATCTCCTCCCAGATCTCATGGATACGGCCAGAGATCTTCTCCAAAGCCAATTTCTGTTAGAACAATCAAAGTAACAGCTTTCAAAGGAAACATTCATTTGGGACTAAAATTTGCCAGAATTACCTAAACAATGATTAATATATTCACTGGCTGCTTTCATGCTGCTCATATCACAAAGGAAATTAAGATGGGTTTGGCCAGTCTGGCAATACTCACAGATTCTTCAGCTCATTTGTTAAGTTTCAAAATGTTTAAATTGATGGGTTACACTTGCCTGGGATAACAAAGGATTCCTGGTTGTAGGTCTATAGTAAGCTGAACAAATTGTGTTTTAGTAGCTTAATAATTAATGATTTAGTCCAGTGAAAAAGTTTTTGAAGAAAAAAAGGAGCAAAACTTTTTGAAGAAAAAAAGGAGCAAAAACTAGCATTCAATGGTGGAAGTCCCATTTCATGAGCATGCTTGGTTGTTGAGATATGGTGGAAGTCCCATTACAGGAGCATGCTTGGTTGTTGAGATAATGATTTTTTAAATCACTTTAAATTTTGGTTCAGTATCTGGCAATTATAATTTGTGATGACTGGAAAAGTCTTTGTTATTCTTTATATTTTTCATGTATTTTTGTTCATACCAATTTGAAATGGTATGCCAAAGTTTGTAACATTTATTTTGAAACACGTATTGTACATCGTTAGTTGCTTGAAGATTCTATTTCTGTAGATAAAATATCTAAATCACCAAATATATTATAAAAAAAAGAATAAAAGCTTCTGGAAGCAATGTGCAACTGTGATGTCACAAATGTGGTTCAATGATCATGTTAATGAAATTGAAAAATGTGAACTGATTTCATATCTCAGTAATCAGAAATGATATTGCAATTGGACTTTCACCACTGGGCGTAGTTTATACTTCTTTTGCTCACCAGAATTTTTTACTTTTAAGCTTAAATTCTCACTAAAGGGTCTTACAATTTGTAAAATGAATATAATATATATATATATATTTATTTTAATGATGATATATCGACTGAATGATTCAAACATCACACGATGAAATCAAACAATCCAGCTCAAAACTCTGATATACCTTTCAAAGAACAGCTGACCAATGCCAATTACAATATTGATCATGATTTTTTGCTTGAATTCTTTAGTATAACATTAATTTTTTTTTACTAACTTAAATTTGGATGGTTTTTTTTATTTCTTTGATTTGCATTTTTTTTAAAGTTATTTTGTTATCATAGTATAACAATGGCCGATAGACCAATCACAGGCAATGATGCAAAATGGTACACATCGGCCCATGCAGAATAGTCTAGACAAAAATCAACAGGTTGGAACTTTCACCATTGAGTGAGGCTTTTCCTATTATCAGAAACTTGTCTAGACTATGCTTTCAGGAAACAAACGATATAATTGTTGTCATTATTTTGCATTCCCTATTTTTATTGGGCTGTGGTATGGTGAAGACTTTCTTCAAATGAACATAAAAATGTCTTTTTAAACTTTTGACAGACTGGAAATCTGGAATAAGATTCTCTATCTGATGCAAGTCACAGATTTCAAAGCAATTAAGCAGCACATGAAGCCATTTCATATTCATTACAAACTAATATCCAAAAATGATTTGACTCACTTTCATTATTTTCAAATTTGTGCAAACTTTCAAAACTATTTTGTATTCAAAACTATTTTGTAAACAATCTTTACAACACAGTGAACACAATAAAACAAGATACAAATGGTGGTATTAAAACAATCATTTAAAATTTAACTTTGTACAATTGAAAACTTACACCTTCCAGCTGAAAGGTAGCATGCAGGAAAAGGAAAGAATGACAACAAATTAAAGCAATCATGGTGAGTGGGCATTCAACTTTAATTTAAAAACAAAATGTTCCAAGAACAGAAAAACTTATTTGTTCTGAGAATCTGATGTAAAAAACAATTTCACCACAATTTGAAATCTTTAGGCATGCGGTGCAGATTATTAAAAAGAATGTTTCTTAGTTTAGTTGAAATCTAATTGCTAATGAATGTTATGGTTGTCAAAATGTGTAGAATATTGTTGTATCATATATTTAAGATACACAATATGATAAGACCTAATATATACAAAGGTATACGTCTGGCTCCAAAGTGAATTTCAGAGAGCCCCCCCATGAAATTTGTGATAGGTTGAATTAAGGCCCATAAATGAGAGCATATGAGCTGACCAGTCTAACAGATTTCTGGCCTACTTGGGGTGAGTGCTGTTTGCCATTAATGAATGCCCTCCCCAACCAGAAGCAGAAGAAAGTTAGATAATAACATTTCTATTTCTAACACTTCACTCACACACTTCAAAGGAGCAAATGTTTCTGAAATGCTGGTTGTTTTATTTTGTTCAACTACTTACTGCAGAACCAATTAAACTGTCAATTGCAACATGCTTAGAGAGCAATATGTTATTATATGATTATCATTGTATGTCCTTGAAGCTTATAAATGCAATTATGCTCCCTGGTAAGCATAGCCTTTATACGTTCATATTTTCCTTGGATGTGCTTTTTTTATTTTTCACACACATAGATTTTTTCATTGCATTAATCAGTCTGGGCACACCTAGTTATGTTCAGCCCAAATATATTTTCTCCTAAGCTGTGCCAAGTCATGCATATATGCATGTACAAACAGCAATGCAAGCCATATGTATGTAGCATGCAAATTCTGATGTAACACATGTTCCATACACTATTTGTGACATTCAGCTAGCCATGTATTGCATGAAAAAATGCCTTGAATGCTACTTGAGGAATGTGTGTTTCTTATGTAGTATGCAACTACCCAATTATAGAAGGATGAACAATTACTTGGAACCGTATGACCTGTTTACTTACGTGAATATCAATTAGATCTGCATTTTGCATCGGTCTCCATGGCAACTGTGATGCAATCTCAGGTGCTGCAAATAACAGTTACAAATTTAAATAATTAAAAAGAAATATCTGGTTGGAAACTTTTTCAAATAGTGCATATTTTTCTCCTTCCAAACGTGTCAAAGTTTTCCCCTTTCAACATTTTTATTGGGGAAATCTGGTTTTGAAATCTACCAGTTCCTGACCGAAAACACTGTTTGTAGAACTAAGTTAAGTGAGCACTATAAATGATAGGAACACAAGTTTGCACCCTTTGCAAGTGACTACATCTAAATCCCTAGCACTGCAGCATCATTACTATTAATATACTACAGCTTAGGCTTAAGTCAACAAAGTTTAATATGTGTTTATTGTGCGAACTCTCTCTGCAATGCTAGGAGAAATGTTATGACAGGCCAACATAAGAAAATCAAACTTATCTTGTGTAACACAAAAGCCAAGCAATCAACAATGCAGGCCATATCTGATCATGGCTACACAATTTATCCAACACATATCTAAATCACAAGAAGGTCCCCCAATCAGGATTTTTCTTATCAGTACAATAAAATGAACTATCACCAACTACCGTTGACCAACATACATAGTATAATATATCAAGATAAATGACAAGGTGACAGCCAGGCCCAGGATGTGGTAGGAGAGAAGGATATTCATGAGACAAAAACAATACAGCAAGTCAGCTAATACCTTTGCCAAACATCTAGATTATCAAGTATGATTTCATGATACTAATTCCCCCAAAATAGCACACCTGGTTCAATGAACGATGAGGTGACTGCCAGGCCCAGGTTGTGGTAAGAGAGAGGGTTCTCAAGGGTGATGGCATCAAACTGCTCACTGAAGTCAAACCTGAACAACAGGAAAAGAATTGTTCATGTAAGAGGAGAAAGATGGGGAAACTGTCATTACAGGAGTACTTCTGGTTGCAGAGGTAGTGATATATGAATATATGATATGAATATATGATATCAATCTACACACCAATAATGGGGTATTACTGACACAGGTCTAGGACAGGTCTGAAATCTGAAACTTAATATTATTTTGTTTTGGTTGTTATTGTTGTGGACGTTACTGTTTTTGATGTTACAGATGTTATTGTTGTAGATATTATTAATGTTTGATGTTACTGTGGTTGAAGTTACTGTTTTTATGTCATTGTTGTTGATGTTCCTGTTTGTGATGCTATTGTTGTTGATATTAATGATGTTTGAGGTTACTGCCACCATCATCATTATTTTTTATATTATTTTTGATGCAATTGTTCATATGGTCTTTGATATTATTGTTATTATTTTTCTTGTTACTGCTGCTACTGCCATCATTATTACCAGCACCTGAGCAATACCAGGTGAGGGAGCATAGCCTATTGTTAGAGTATCTAACTCGCTGATCTCTTGAGGCATCTCCATCCAAGCTGTGCTGCAGTTGTTAGTGGGGGTCCTCTACTTCAAATTGTTCAGCATGACTGTTGCAAATTTGTGACAGGCATGTTGCTTCCACCTCCTCAGACTTGGAAGTGGTCAAGGAACGGGGTGAACTCACGTCCATCGAATGGGGACATTAATTGGCGGTCCCGGGAGCAGGACGGTGTCATGCATACCTCATGATCATATGAGCACTTTGTCAAGAAGAATAGACTGAATACGATGCCAATGTTCATCCAAGATCGTATCTGGCAGCCTGGGTTATCTGTGGTGCAGTCATTAATCAGGAAACAGGTCCTTCCTAACCCTTAAAGGGATTGTCTGGTGGACAATTTTGGTGACATTTTTATCATTCCAACCATATCAAAGTTGTCCAATTTGGACATTTTATTCATGTGGAAATCTGGTTTGGAATTGTACCATATTCTGACCGAAAACACTGTTTATACTGCTAGGTCCATTTTGATTCTAACGTCACTTTGGCAAATGAGGCGGTTTGAAGTTATCACCTTATCAAACAAAACATTGACTCTGCGACACTGTCACATATGCACGTATATGTACAGTATACGTGATTTGGTATATACTGCACTGTGTAAGTAGCCAGGACTAGCAAGCATAGTACAAATTACAATATAGGCATACATACAGTATGCAGAAAAAGCAAACCACTCGATCACAATGATATATGTGTATGTCTTTGGGTTAAACTTATCTGTTCCGATTGCATAGTTCTTTGCTGGGTCAGGGATCGCAAA
>JAODFY010183248.1:0-10774 GCA_027580055.1 Paracaudina chilensis | reverse complement strand
TTGATATTTTGGGATAAGTTGTGAATGGAGTAGGGAAACATTTTTAAACATAATGGGCATGTGATCAAAAGTCAATTGATGGTCAAAAACTAGTTATTTGGCAATATTCTGGTAAGCAAGGAACCTTAGTGCCCTTGGGCTCTTGTTGGTACAGTTGTGTGTCTGTCAACATATATATTTTCATAACACAATGAAATTTGTAAATAAGGTCAATGGCATTGTAACTGCTAAGGTTCTCTTTTCGCCTCTACCTTTCGTTGCCTCCATCCAGCCTGATTTTACTGTTTGATTTTTGATTCCATGCCAAAGGTTAAAGGAATCTATGTGATCATGATAGCAATCAGGCTAATTTGATAGGGGAAAGGTGGATGAAATTCAAACTTGGTACATAGGTTAACCATATTGAGTAAATGAACTATATTCATTTTATAAGAAGGCAAAGGTCATTTGAGGTCAATATGGGTCAAAAACTGAAAACCTTATAACTCAATAGGAGAAACTTGGATGAAACTGATGGTTGGTATATAGGTCACCCATATTGAGTAGATCAACCCTACTCATTTTATAAGAGGCCAAATGTAATTTGAGGTCAACATGGGTGAAGTGTTGAAAAACCAATAAAAGGGCTCAATAGGGGAAACTGGGATGAAAATCATAGTTGATTTGTAGGTCAGCCATGAGTAGATGAAATCTATTGATTATAAAAGATGTCATGGAAGGTCAACATGGATCAAGTGCTGCGAAAACCTTGTAAATCAGGCTAAAGGGGAAACTTTGAAGAATCTAATACCAGTACTTGGTATTAAGTTGGCAGTACTTTAGTAGATTACCCTCCTTGATTTTAAAAGAGGTCAAAGGTACTTTGGCTCAATTCTGACCATCCTAGGTAGGCCTTTATAGTGATTGTGATTTTGCAAGAGGTGGAATTCATTACAGGATAAAAACACAGCAGCCTTGTTTGTAGTCGGGCTGATTCTGTGTGAGACTGTTGAATATCTCATCATCATATGTATGTTTCCTATAGTGAGTATGAGGAACCTAAAGTATATCTCCTTTACACAGAGTGAAAAAGTAATTCAACAATGAGGAAGCAAGGAATCATACAACCTAGATTTTCTCCCTGCCTCTCCGCTCACTTATGCCACTGGTAAATGTTTGCTGATCTACAGTTCATTACTAAAGAGCACACTGGAAACTACAAATATAATGTTATTAATCGAATAAATTTTATTTTATAAGAAAATAGATTTAAAATATAGGAATGTATACAGTAGGCAATATAAAAAGGCTGGATTCACTGAAATTGTATCTCCATGGAGCAGCGGACAAACAATGACAGATTTGTATCCTGCATTTGATTGGCTGAATGCACTCTGTAAAGAGAATGGCCACACTAACCAATAATGCGGTCCATTGCGACCTCTGGAATCATGCATAAAACAGACTTAGCATTGTAACAGCGGGTAGAGCAGAGAACATTTGAGCTGATAACTGTCAGCATTCTTTGAATGATGATTTATCTTCATTCATGGAAATTTGATAGGTAATTAAAGATATAAACCTTAAGGTGAATTTCACAGATCTCCTGCAATGAATTCGGTCAAAGCCCCATACATAACAGCAAATGAACTGACCAGTCTAGCAGATTTCTAGCCTACTCAGGGTGAGAGTACTTTACCAGCTCCATACATAACAGCACATGAGCTGACCAGTCTAGCAGATTTCTAGCCTACTCAGTGTGAGAGTACTTTACCAGCCCCATACATAACAGCAAATGAACCTGACCAGTCTAGCAGATTTCTAGCCTACTCAGGGTGAGAGTACTTAACCAGCCCCATACATAACAGCAAATGAACCCGACCAGTCTAGCAGATTTCTAGCCTACTCAGGGTGAGAGTACTTTACCAGCCCCATACATAACAGCAAATGAACTGACCAGTCTAGCAGATTTCTAGCCTACTCAGGGTGAGAGTTGTTTACCAGCCCCATACATAACAGCAAATGAACTGACCAGTCTAGTAGATTTCTAGCCTACTCAGGGTGAGAGTACTTTACCAGCTCCATACATAACAGCACATGAGCTGACCAGTCTAGTAGATTTCTAGCCTACTCAGTGTGAGAGTACTTTACCAGCCCCATACATAAAAGCAAATGAACTGACCAGTCTAGCAGATTTCTAGCACTACTTGGGGCGAGAGTTGTTTACCATTAAATGTGTCAGAATTTGAGCAGTTAAATATGACTCTCAGTGTGCTGGTTTAATCATCATTCAGTCCTTTGTCTTATAAAACAACCATACTCTAATCATTTTGCAAATTGTAACACTCATTAGTCAGAAATAAAGCTTAAAAATAGGTTTTACACATTTTGTTGTTATGCATAAACTGGTAATTGTCCCTTATTAATACATGTGCATTTTAAAAACAGCCACTGATATATAAACATAATATGTAATTCCATATGGCAAGTTTAGCTGTCATAATACAGCATAACTTTTATTTTAAACCTGATTAAAGTCTGATGCTAATAACTTTTAATGTGTACCCTATGGAGACTATACTATGGCTGTAGTAATTAATACACAGTAGCATTCAGCAACTTCCAAGTACTTCCATCTACAACTCTGGACAAAAATAATGGAATTGACAAAATATGTCCATGATTCTATATTGTAGCAAAATGCATTCAGAGACTGCCACATCGATGTGGGTAGGGTTTGTCCATTGTATTTTTCAGTTGAGATTGTAGATTCAATTTAAGATTGTGTCAAAGGGTTTTCTTTTAACTCGCTGCTTTTTGCATTAGCCAGCAAATGCTACACATTTTGTGATTGTTGAGCATTGTAGTCAGTCTAGTCAGATGCGCTTTGAAAATTTGACATTGATAGGGGGAGTAGGGTTAAGTGTCCCATCTGTTTTTGTTATAAATGAAAGTGTTCTAGGTAAATAAAAAAACAATATATTTCTTTAAATTAAGTCACACATGTGAACAATGGTAGTGGTTGATAATAATGATAAAAAATGTCAAAGGTCACAAAATCTGCCCTCATACAAGTGAGCACCGCTCCCTGGCTCTGTGACAAACAGGTGGTCATCAATCTTCTGAAGTCTCTTAGGGTCCTTCTCAAAATACAGAGCCCGGACCTGCTCCATGAAAGACTGGGCCTGCCCCTCTGGGATGATGGAGATGGTACATCCACCCCATCCTGCACCAGTCAGCCGTGACCCGACAGCCCCTGCATTTCTGAAAGTGTGAATGATTAGAAATAACCATTTCTAAGTCTGATTGAAAACTGATGTGGGTCGAAGTAATATTTATAGGTTGCTGTTCATTTAGGCTACAAAACCTGTTATTTGCACATATTTGGTGATGTATTAAAGTTGGGTGAAGTACTATTTATAGGTTACTGTTCATAACCGCTATATAACCTCTTATTGGCATGTATTGGTCATGAGTATTTAAGTGGGGTGAAGTACTATTTATAGGTTACTGTTCATTAAAGCTATATAACCTCTTATTTGCATGTATTGGTCATAAGTATGTAAGTGGGGTGAAGTACTATTTATAGGTTACTGTTCATTACCGCTATATAACCTCTCATTGGCATGTATTGGTCATGAGTATTTAAGTGGGGTGAAGTACTATTTATATGTTACTGTTCACACATATTGGGGCTTGGGTATGTGAGGTGAATGTACTATATAGGCTACTGTATGTTTAGGCCTTACAGACTTGTTATTCACACATTTAAAATTCTTTTAACATGACATGAAATTTTCAACTTCCTGTGAAGTTTGCTTCATGGCTTTATACTGGCTTTTATTATCCCATGTCATAAGTATAATACCTATGATGTTTTTTTTTTTCCACTGGTGTCAATGTTAACAATTATTTTATTCAAAAATAAAAACAATCTGATAATTAAATGGAGGAAAAACCACAATTGGTGATGAAAGAGACATGCTTTATTAAAATTAAGACCCAGCACATTTCAATCTAAATCAATTTTAAAAATCAATATACTAGCAGTCAAAATACAACTGTGAGTCTTTCACCATGATGTCTTTCTATCCTCTTAATTGTCTGAGATTTTGATTTTAGACTGGAACATTATTTTGCTCTTTTTAAATGCTGGTAAGGCCCAGCATATTTCAATATACATTTTAAGTCTTTGACATGCCTCAGCTAACCTCCCAGCTGCTAAACAGATGCTCTATTCACAAGGCCAGGCAAATTTAACTTCCAGTGTGTTAAATTTGTTATCATAGCATCTTACCTGCAGATCTCCACCAGTTCATCCAGTTCGTCACAGCTGCACTCGTAGAGGACACTTCCACTTTTGTGTCCCTCAAACAGGATACTTCCCAAGGTATCCCCTTCAGTGATATCCCCATGCCGCAATGACTCCACTCTGTTTGCCTCACTGAACACATGCTTAGATCGATTGTAGAGCTTAAATGTTGTCACTGATGGAACGAGAGTAAGGACAAGGAGTTACAGCCAATTTTGTGTTAAAAAATGAATGATGTATTATTATTTTTGAGCCAAACCAGCTAACAACCATTCTGGGATGCACAGTAAATAATATCTACCACCACCAATTTGACCAAT
The DNA here is from genome assembly GCA_027580055.1 of Paracaudina chilensis. NCBI lineage: Eukaryota > Metazoa > Echinodermata > Holothuroidea > Molpadida > Caudinidae > Paracaudina > Paracaudina chilensis. The sequence goes on along the minus strand of JAODFY010183248.1, from coordinate 6,163 downwards.
ATACGGTACTAGTGCTTACAGTGTAAACTAATTTGGACTTGGGTAACGACTAACGAGAGCCAATACTTGCCAGGGACCAAGATTAATATATGATCAATGAAAACCAAAATGTACGATGTATTAAACCTTTGTAAAAGTCCATGCCAACTTATTACAATTGTCGGACCCACACCTAATCTTCTACCACCATTATGACCAACATAAAAAGCACACTTTTTAAACTACTAATACAGTCCCACTATAGTTTGGAATGAACATGTCCTATGTCACATATCTTGTAACTGGTTTTCAGTAGTCTTATCAATAAATGAGGAGTGCTTGAAAGAAATAAAAAAGGATTTATCTATTTAACACATTGCTTTAATCCAGAACATGATTTTTTCTATTATCAATTTCTATCAATTTTAATATTTAGTTGCTGGTTAATAAATACACTTTTAAGAGATTTGGGTAATGATTCTTGAACTGGGTAACAGATATCAGAGTTTATGATTACTGTATGTAAACACTATAGTTTACATAAAAATTATGAGTATGATATCGTTTCCAAATGGCAGAGAACAAAGGCATTGAAACCGAAAACAACGCATTTATTCTGTTACTGTGTGATTGAATGATACTGAATGTATGCCCACAAAACCTCAAAGGGAATTTTTATTTTGATACCCAATCTAGCAATGGAAATGAAGCTTGTGCAGTTTAGCATTTGAAAATAAAATGAAATGTTGCTATCCATCCAAAGTATTACCCACCTGTTCTAGTAGATTTATTCTTATTCACCACACTTGTGGTACCCGACCCAACAGATAATATTTGCAAATTTTTGCTTGACTTTCAACAAATGTATAAAAAAAATTACATCCAGAAATTTGAATGAAATCCCTCCTTAAGCTACAAAAGGATCATCACCTTTGAAATCTCAAAAGTTTTCTTTGTGTAGATGGACAAAGTGACTTCAACATTGTTACTTAAGCTAAACATTTTTGCAAACTCGTGTCATTCTTTTGAAGGAACTAATGGGGTGTGGCAGCACACAAAAAAAATCAACTGGCATCTACATTGAGTGCTTTTTCAAATTGACTGCTGTGTTTATTTTTTCCTAAATTGTTTAATCCAATATTTTAGGTGTTGTGACACATTTTGCTAACCAGCAACTATGTTGAGCAATGCTTTCTTAAAATAACCCAGGTCTTTCTTTTTTAATGAAAGACAGCACCGATAAGCCACGATAAGCTGTTGATATTGTCCTAGCATAATGTGCTTCACAGTGGTAGAAATTACCATATACATACTTGATTGTAATGAATGACTGCATATTTTCATTAGTCAACTATATAGTGACTTACCATCAAGTGTATTTGCACTAAGACTCCCCTTGTTCAGTTCTTCTTCAGTGACCTCAAGGATCTGACAAACTTCTTTCTTCTCATAGGGCTGTTGGTGGAGGACCTCATCAACCAGCGACAGCATCTCTTGGAGTGAAAGACCAAGGTTCTTCTGTAGCTCTCCAAGACTTCTGTTTTCTTTCCAATTAAGCCCTTTAGCCTTGGCAAGAATCTGTGAAAATGTTACCATAAATTAGCATGGTTGCGTTGAATATTCATAAAATAATTAGTTTTAAACCTGCGTGGATAATCTAATTCAAGGAGTCTAATATGATTGTGTTAAAAATGTTGGACAGAAGCATAAATTGTTACATTTAACACAAAATATATTAAAAAAAACATTAGTTTAGTATCACAAGCTTGGTCGACCATAACAATTTTCATAGTTTTCACCACAGTGCATAGTGGTAGATGGGCAAAGTATGTTCACTTCCTTAGGGCACACACACTTGTTTTTTTCAATGGAGTATTTTATAATCCCACATGGTGGTGTTGCGCAAGCTTCATCACTTGTCCTTGTAATTGAGACTTGTACATTTATTTTGCCGACAAGCTAAATCTAATCAACAAGTTTTTAAATTAATTGCAGAAGACAGAAGAATCATTAATTATATACGATAATACAAATCATGAGAAGAAATCTCTCCTCATTTGGTATTTGCGATAACCATCATGATTTTCTCTTCCACCAGACCACATCTCTGAAGAAGTGAAATATATGGCATCCTAAATATTAAATTAGACAAATACCTCTCCTTTATGACATGATGGAGGAGCGGAATACAACTTCTTTACACCAGCAATCAAAATTGCTGAACACCGTAAGAGAGAAGTGAAATTTCTTTCCGTTATCGGACAATAGCACAGCTCATTGAGCCGGTTACGTAACACCCATTGGCTGCTCTTGCTCAGAGAGTCGCTGTATAGCTCATTCTCGGTCAAGCATTCACACCGCTAACACCCTCTTGCTAATACTGCGTGCTGTATACGAGTCCATTTACCATGAACGAAGAGCAGGCAAACGCGACTTCAAACCAGGACATACTGTCAGCCATACAATCGCTCCAACGGCAGATTGATTCTACAGCCAAAAAGCAGAACTTATCAGAGCTCTCGCCGACCTTTAAAAGCGAGGGAAACCGGGAGCAATACGCTCACGCTCAAAAAGTGTCGGGACTGATAGAAACTGCCCTATCCTCATTGGAGGACTTGGACGTCGCCACTGCCAAAGCAACTCTACTAGAGGCTCAGGCCTCCCTCAAACAGAGACAGAAGCTCATAAAGCTTGCATATTGTTCAGCACTGGGCTGGGCTACAGTGAAGGAATACGTGGCGGATGACTTAGCTGATAACTCCGACGATGAGAAACGTCTGCGAAAAGCCGAAAAAGAGGCAGCTGCGAAGAAGGCCGATTCGGCTAAGAAATCGCGAAACAAACTCAATCTTTGTGGCCCACACCCATTTAATAATTCTAGCATGCTGGCTCTGCATTTAGTGCTTAATCTTCGCCACCCTAACCAATTTGTTTTCAAACAAAAGTTTAAATACGAGGACCTCCCGCATATTGCTCAAGTGTTAGGCCCAAACCAGCTTTTTTTCTAATTTGACCTCGAGTCGGGTTACCACCATGTTGACATCTTCCCCCTGCACCGTCAATTCTACGTTTTCAATGTCCTCCCCTTTGGCCTATCCAGCGCATGCTACCTCTTTGCGAAAGTGACCAGGCCGTTAGTGTATCACTGGCGCTCTCAAGGCATTCTGTCCTTTATTTATATCGACGACGGCCTCATTGTGTCCTCATCCCGCCGCGCTGCCACCGCCAATGTAGCCATCGTTCAGGCTACCATTAAGCATAGTGGGTTTGTCCCCAGTTCCACAAAATGTTCATGTGACCCGGCCCCCCAAATCAAATACTTGGGCCTTTTCCTTGACTCCCCGTCCTCATCCTTTCGCATACCCGACCAAAAAGTGGCTAATCTCTTGTCCTTTATTGCTTCTATCTTATCAAGCGCTAAGTTATCCCGCCAGTGCCCGGTCAAGACATTAGGTTTATGACCCGCGCGTCATACCATGCCATTGAGTCACGCTCGTCCTGGTCTTCTGTAATTACCATCAAGTTTAACAGCTCACCCTTTAGGTTCGGGTTGGCTCCCACCATGCAATTATTCACTGATGCCAGTGATTTCGGGTTCGGGGGGTTTGTTCAAGATAGGCCAAACTTGCAGTTCCACTGCACATGGTCCCACCGCTAACACCCCCTCCCACCCCATCCCCTTTTATATATTGCAGGATTGTGCCGAACCCTACTGGTGCCCCCGTTGATATTGTTTTTTCAGACTCGTGGGAAGCTGCATCATCTCGCCTCATCGACCCCACACTACGACGCCTAGCCGAAGTGAACCTGCCGACGCAACTACTTTCGGAAAGGCCGACTCCACATCAAAGAAATATTGCGGCGCATGGCTGAAATGGGAAGCGTGGTCTTCATCAAAGCCCAAAATTACGTCGTTCCCGGTCAAAGCATTCCACTTCGCACTATACTTGTCGCACCTCACGACTACTGGCCCCAAGACCGTCGCAGAGGCCGTTTCAGCAGCCGTTAAATGGGTGCATAGCCTAGCCTGCCTGCCGTCTCCAACCGATAGCCCATTGGTGAAGTGTGCGCTGCAAGGGTTTAAGCATATTCATTCATCACCACCACGCAGGAAGGAGCCTATTACCCCAGAGATATTGAGCAACATTCTAGCGGTGCATGGCCACACACACGCCTCTCTGGCCAACCTACGTATCCTGTTCATCTGCTTTGTGAGCTACGCCGGTTTCCTAGGGTTCAGCAATATAAATAGAGTCACGAGAAGGGACTGCAAATTCACACCTGACCGTATGACGATCCACCTCTCGACATAAAAAACCGACCAGTTTCGACAAGGGGCTGACGTTACTATAGCCAGAACCTACAAGCCTACTTGTCCAGTCGCCGCAGCAGAACGTTACTTCAACGCGCTTGGCGATGCCCAGGACTCTTCCTTGCCCGTGCTTCGCAGACTGGTCAGAACAAAGACAGCTAGGGCTTCGTCCTACGGTACACCCTCTCAGCTATACCCGAGCCCGAGAGATAGTGCTCGGCGCACTCCGCCCATTCGTTCCAGACGCCTCCGTTTTTGGACTTGATAGCAGGTGGTGCATCCGCGGCTTGCAACGCCAACATTTCGCCATTCCTCATCTCAAAGCATGGACGGTGGCAGTCAGTAAAAGCCCGTAATGCGTATTTGAAGCCAGACCCAACAGTTAGCCTTCTGGCATCCAGCTCATTAGGTATTTAATCATTGGACCCTACTGTCGTAAACGGGCTCGGCTCAAAGGGTCCGCTTTGCCCAAGGTATTTCATGTGCGAGGCATTGAGTGTGGTGTGTGTTTGTGCATACTCAGCAAAATGGATGTATCCTTTTGGGTGGAAGAAAAAAAATGAGGGTAATATATCTAGACGGGTGTCCTTGTCTCCAAAAATTATAAATCATTTTAATTGCAACGAAAGGAAATATTCATTATTTTTTATTTTCTTAAACAGGGCTTATCTATGATGAATACGTACTGTGGTGACGCAAATGAGCCGTCCTCTATAAAACGTCATCAGGCCATTGTCCAAATTAACACAGCGAGGACCAAACAAACAGAAGCAGATATTCGGGAAGTATCACGTATTACGGACTATGCCTTATACAGGAGACGGGGGTTAGTTTATGCCTTTTTAGTGGCGACGTTCTGGTGTTCGTCCGATGTATGCACTAAAGTATTGGCTAGGTCGATGCATCCTGTCGCAATAGCATTCGCCAAGCAATCTACACTGACAATGACGGTAATACCTCTTGTCATACGGAAGAACAAACTCGGAAAAGACACCAACAGCTACTGGAAAATCTTGTTGATCAGAGGCCTGTGTGGCTCACTCAGCACACTCGCTCGAACGATAGCCTGCGATTTAATGTCCATTGGTAACGTGAACGCAGTGTCGAACACTTCACCGGTCTTTGCCGGTCTTCTGGGGTGGATTGTCCTAAAAGAACGCATCACCATCAGAGAGGGGACCGTGTCACTCGTAGCGATCTTAGGAGTCGTTTTAATAGCGCAACCACCCTTTCTGTTCAAGACCGCCCCCTCCTCCCACGGGGAAGATAATTTCATCGGCGTCATCTTTGCGCTCGGGGATGCGCTTTCTTCGGCGGCGTCCATAGTTGTGTTACGCAAACTTGGCGGGAAAAGCGTTGACGTGTACTCAATGATTTTGTACTACGGTGTAGTGGGTTTATTATTGGAGGCGCTGCTCACGACGGTTTTTAACGGTTGGAACAATATTCCATGCTTGCCACTGAGGCTTCTATTGGTCGCCTTCATCCCTCTTGTCTTCGGCGCGCAGTTGTTCCTTTCCCTGGCTAGTAGGCTAGAAAGCGCCCTGAACGTATCGCTAATTTTGCTGACCAGTATATGTATGTCGCTCGTAGTGCAATGGTTCCTGTTCCACGAACTCCCTAATTGGATTGGTGGTATCGGTACCATTCTGTTGATGATATCTGCCGTGACACTTTCTGTTTTAAGAGGCTCGATCAATACACCAGATCAGAGTGCTGATCGCGAAAACAATGAAGAAGCAGAGGCTGTTTTATAAAGCTATATGTACGCACGCGCACAAATCCTGGTGGTAAGGTGAGAGGGGTGGGGCGTAGCGAATTCATTTGTCTTTCGTGTGGCACACAAAATCCACAGATTCATCAGTGATGTAC
>JAODFY010183137.1:0-10776 GCA_027580055.1 Paracaudina chilensis | reverse complement strand
ATTACTAAACTTTGTTGGATCTACATGAAACTTGGTACATATAGGAAACATTTAGTGCTGAAAATTGTGATGGTCATGTGGAGGTCATTTGAGGTCAAATTATTAAACATTGTTTTATCTACATGAAACTTGGTACATATAGTTAACATTTTGTGCCAAAAATGGAGGTCACCAGGGGTCATTTGAGGTAAAATGGCGAGGAGATGTGCAACTCCATGAATTGCCCTTGATTATTTGGGCCCACAATTATTTGTACCAATTGGGCCCAAACTTATAAACCTTATGTATATAATAATCATTGTCATATACCCCTAAGCAAGGAACCATAGTGCCCTTGGGCTCTTGTTTGGATGTTGATTTCAGTGTCTTGTGTATCTCTTTATCCTCTTTCATATCAGCTAAGATTACCTGTTGTGTTTCTGTCTCAATTATTTGGATGTTGATTTGAGTGTCTTGTGTATCTTTTTATCCTCTTTCATATCAGCTAAGTTTATCTGTTGGGTTGCTGTCTCATTTATTTGGATGTTGATTTCAGTATCTTGTGTATATTTTTATTATTTCATAACAGCAGAGCTCACAGTTGATCTTGGAGAAAAATCCACCAAAAAATCCTCAAATCCTCATAATTTCCTCTTTATAATCTGTTATATGTACCAAGCAGTACAAAACATCTACAGTGAAAGAATAAGGACAAAACAATTCATCTAATGATGTTTACTGGTTAACTTTGGTAAAGATTGTTAAAATAAACACGTTTCCGAAGATAATCTGTGGAGTGAATGAATAAAACACTTATTGATGACGAAAGAGTGATGATGGAGTATCGATCGCTGTCGGCAAACACAAACAATTTAAAAACTTTAAAAAAAAAAAAAACCTGAGCGTTCTTAGATATTCAGGGGACATGGCCTCTGACATCCCAGCCCCACATCATTGCTTCCAACTTAAAGATTATTCTGACAAAATAAGTTTGTGTTTTCCTCCAGATACATTTGCAAGCAAAGTTGCAGCTGTGGGAGATAAATATGCGGACGCCTCGATTGGCAACGTCACCGGAAGCAACGCTGTCAACGTTTTCCTGGGTATCGGCGTGGCATGGTCAATCGCAGCCTTCAAGCATCTCATGGATGGTAACCAGTTCTGTGTGAAGCCTGGCTCGCTGGGGTTCTCTGTCACTATATACACATGCTTTGCCATCGTTGCCATAGCTGTCCTAATGTTCCGCAGAATGCACCCAAAAATAGCTGCAGAGTTAGGAGGGCCCATGTGGGCCAAGATTCCCACCTGTATGTTCTTTGTAATGCTTTGGCTGCTGTATATCCTGATCAGTAGTTTAGAGGCATACGGGGTGATCAGTGGATTCTAAGACAGTAATGTGAAGAATTGTTGCACACACACACCGCTGCTGGAGTGTTTCCATGTATATGGAAGTGATGAATTGATAGAGGGCAGGCTTCAGGTCACTATTGTGTGCACTGTTTGGTGAGGATTGATTGTAGCACTCTGTATGTGTACAATGATGGTGAAGAGCCTAGTTAAGTTGCACGAATCAGCAGAAGCATTCAAGCTTTTAATAATAATGTTAAGGCAGTTTCAGTTCATTTGTCTGAGATGATTACTGTTCAATTTTTGTGAAGCAGACTGGATGATTATCATAAAGATCATACAGAAAGAATGTAAATTGTAAGTACAATTTATCGTTGCTATGGATTCACATCGTAGAGTCTAGTCCATATGGCATAGTCTGCTGAAGCTAAGCAAAAGCTAAGTTTACTATACAGATTCTAGCTATGCTAGGTTCAACAGATATGCTAGCTCCTCCCTCCCAAAAAAAATAACATAATATAATTGGGTGATGTTTTCATAGTTGCGTTAAATGATCACCTTATTTGCATACAGTGAGTACATGCCAGCCATTGATGGGAAAATATTATTTGTTACATTTCAAAGAGTATTGTGTTTCATTGCCATGTGTTTGTGTTTTGTTAGAGAAGGCTGTGAAACAGTAAAAGGATAAGGAAGCCCTCAGATTGTGGCAGGACTGATCGCTCGATACCCATATTCCTACACACCCACCCTACACTGTGATGGTTTGACATGCTAGCTGTGTATCAGGTTTTATCTAGCTTATATATACTGTAGTTTAATGTAGAATGCTTTTGAGTATATGGTGATTAAACTTAGATTTCAACTAGCAAACACATTGTCTGTGTGGGGTACCACACTGCTCTAATAATGTAATAGTGTGACAGAAAATGCTAGCTGTGTATGGAAATTAAACTAGATTTTAAAACTAGCTAGAAAACGTTTTGGTAAAACTTGTGCAACTTACTGTAATATTGTAAACTTTCAGTTTTCTTGCAATAGTTCAGTTCGTCTGTAATTTTGATAAGCATCAACATAATGGAAGCCTTTACATGATTAATAGTAACTTGACAGCATGCATATGATTGAATCAAGTTTGTACCCAAAGCAAAGTAGCTTGTCTTCCTGTAAAATGGTATCGGCCAAAAATTCAATGAAAATGATCAATAGTACATTTACATAGATATAAGCTATGAAATCCAGTGCAATAATGAAAACAGTGCAATAGACCTAAGAACTGAGTGTGACAAAATTGATTGTCACCATCACTTGCCCTATAAGAGTTGAGTCACTTGATGAAGCCTATTGCATTCATTGCAACACACAATGCATATCACAAAGTGTGAGGCATATTTACTTGCATTACTACACACAGTTACAGCAAGGATTCTATATTATACAATACCACTATACCAATACTATAAAAAAAAACTACAGCTCATAGGTCTGGCACCATTGTGTACGATATGTGTATTTAACATGGAGATGTGTGTCAGAACTGACAATGGAATGGCATTGTTTTGTGTGTGTGCTTTTCTAGATCTGTTTTCTGCTCTGCCATGAATCAGCTCAACTCCAATCTTGAGTTGTGATGTCACATCTGAGTAAATTAATTTCATCATTTTGATTGGGATTTGGCTGAGAAAACATCATTTTAATTAGGATGTTGACTGATGAGGAAACATCACTTTGATGGGGATGTTGACTGAGAAAACATCATTTTCATGTGGATTTTAATTTATTTTTAATCATATTTATGAGGATGTTAACTGAGATATCGTTTTTTTTTATTTAGGTGGGGATTGTTGGCTGAATTCATTATTTCAGGGAAGTGTATAATTTGAGTGGAATTGTATCACATAGGCCTACGTATATACAAAAAAATCTATAGATATAGTAGTTTGCATCAGCTTTTCTTTTGTGTGCAACTTATATAAACAAAGTATCTAATTGGTCTGCTGCCCTCATAGAGGGCATGCATATCTTACAAATGTGCAATACAAAAATATATATTCCTTTTTCACATATTTGCAGTGCTCCCTGTCGCTTTGTAAATCAACATAACATGAAGAATTGATAAAGTTTGCTGCTTTCTTAGATAGTTGGTGACGTTGGTATTAAATGACTTAAAAATCAAATGTAAGTTTTAGAAAAGCAAAGCTTGAGGAATCATAGCAAACTTTGTAAAGTAAAAAACAATAACTTTCTTTACCTTATCATTCACTGGGTGCAGTTGCCAATATTATATGTTAGATATTTGCTATATAAGAAGTTCTTATTAAGAACTCAGAAGAAGAATGAAAAACCTAGAAAAGTCATCTGGTGATATCATTTGGATGTCATATGTTACGACAGCTAAAATAGGAACAGGTGGTCAAGTAGTGGTCATATTGTGGTCATATTATAAAGTTTAAAGGTGAACAACTCTTGCCCCGATTATGCTAGAAATCTGCTAGATTGGTCAGCTCATTTGCTGTTATGTATGAGGCTTCGACTAATCACAAATTTCGTGGGGACGTCTGTGAGATTCGTTTAGGGGCAAGAGTTTTTTTTATCTTAAAAGGAGACCAGGTGTGCATGTTCACTCACTCACACAGATAATATGATAATTATAAAAGAAGTCCTCCGCATAATACCAAAACTCTAGTAAAGGCAAAGACAAGATTTTTTATAAAGTGTTTGTTCCTTGTTGGTAAACTATGAAAATTTACCTGTTTTATAGTGTTAAGAATGTATGTGAAGCACCCGCCTTAGCTGTATTTTGATATAATTATAAGAGCGCCCTCACTCTTATCTAGTCGTCGTTCTCTGTTCTATTTGTATGATTCATGCACATTTGGCCATCAAGCAAACGTGTTCTTAATTTGTACAGCGTTGATAGAATTGAAGTAATAGTAAATGACTTACATGAGCAGATATTTTTGGGTTGTGGTCACTGTCAGCACCTGAGATGTTATTTTCAAAGTTTTTTTAAGCCATTTTCGGGGAAATTTGTTCAGTAACAGAGCATTGTAGGAAAGAATGAAATTGTCAAAATAAAGAAATCAAGCTTGTAGGAGGGAGCGGTAGGGTTAATGAATGCTATCGTTATGTTGCAATATAATTAGTTCTGTTTTTAAAATTATTAATCTCTTGCCTTTGCTTAGTTTATATTTCCAGGCTCCCTCCGTGTTTATGATATACACAGATGCATTATCACTCTGAGCTTATTTATCATTACAAAGTTCAGGTGTAAAGTAGTATGCTGTGATGTCTTCATGAATATTCATTAAAAAAAAGCAATAGAACTCTCAACTTGTTTTGTACAATAACTAATATTTGTCTTTTTCTATATGCCAGAGACATGGTGGAATGTCTACGTGTATGTGTAATGTTACATGTACGATATATGTATATATATACATATACATCTGTGTACAATATGTTTAGCAAAGTAGGACAATTAACTATGTTTTTTGAATGAGTACCTTGTGAAAAGAAATATTTTGATCTTGGGGAGTTAAAAGAAAAAGCTGGAAGTTCAACATGTTAAATAATGTATTACAGTAATTTGAGGTTAAGTTACAGTCAAATATGTATAATATGAATATGTTGTTTGTGTTTTTATCTCAGAAAAGTAGACTATAACCAAATAACCGGTACATTTGAAGGTGTTCAGTACAACATAAATTGGTTTGAGATTTAGGGAATCACATTTGTATATATTTAATCCTTGTATGCTTGGTTTGTAATGATGGTTGGAGATTTGGACAATTTATATTTATTTTGAATGCATTGACATGCAGAATCGTTACCAACCACTACACTGAGGATTACACTAAACCCTCCAGCCACTCTTCCACCCCAAGGGATGGTGCTTGTGAACAAGCAAAGTATTGTGACATCTGCACGTTTACAGACATTTCTTATTTAATATTTGAAATGATTGTAACATCAACTGCATACAATTCTGGAAATTCAGTGCAAAACTGTTGCCAATGGGTATTTAATGTATCCACCTGATTCTCAAACAAGAACAATATTCATGTCAGTTATCCAATGATTCTTAACTATGGGAGATAGTACAGATGGTACAGTATACAGGTAGTTAATGTCAGCTCACCAATGAATCTTAACAGTAGGAGATGGTACAGTATACAGATAGGTAATGTCAGCTAACTAGGGAATCTGTATGAAGATTAAACATATAGTATAGTGTACAGATACTCCATGTCAGCTCACCAATGAATCCAAACTATAGGTTTGGTAGGTACTCACAGACTATAGGAAATAGTACAATATACAGATAGGTAATGTCAGCGTACCAGGGAATCTGTATGAAGATTAAACATATAGTATAGTGTACAGATACTCCATGTCAGCTCACCAATGAATTCAAACTATAGGTATGGTAGGTACTCACAGACTATAGGAAATAGTACAGTATACAGATAGGTAATGTCAGCGTACCAGGGAATCTGTATGAAGATTAAACATAAAGTATAGTGTACAGATACTCCATGTCAGCTCACCAATGAATCCAAACTATAGGTATGGTAGGTACTCACAGACCAAACTTACAGTTATAGCGGAAATCATAACAGGATGCTTCTGTCTAATATTTTATTTTGACAGGAGCAAAACTTTGACCAGCTTTGAGCCCTGTTTTTATGTGCATATCATGACATAAAAAATTACTCTATTGCTTTAGTGAAATTAGTTTGAAAGAAATGTTTGTAAAACAAATGTTTTTTTTTATTGCACATTTCATTGCATTCAAACGCAAATGTGCAATTATGCCTCTATCAACTGTTCTACACATTGTCTGTTATACATCATGATTTTAACTTTCTGTACGGTATCATATTTATGCACACATGAAGAAATGGTGTTTATCAGTCACTGCTATTCCATCAAAACTGCAATTGTCAAGGCTGTGAATTTCTTGTTGTTATATTAGTGAGAGTGACTTACTTATACCTTTGTTAAAGTTTTCCTTATGTGTAAACAAGTCTTGGCCAGAATATGCTGGAAGTCTGTTAGACTCATTGACCATTACCATTGACCATAAGATTATGAATTATTATATGAAGTATGTCACTAACGAATTCCCAAAACCAGTTTTTTTGGTTGAAAGCATTGCAACTGAATGCACTGTCATTGTGTCAGTTATACCTCTCTCATCTGTTCAGCTGCTGTTGTATACATCAGGCCTTGTCATGCTTATAGATTTGTTCCCTTTATGTAACTGGCCTGCTACGTGTAGCAATAAAACCCATTCACTGTCAACATATTGACATGCTGCTGGAGGCCAAGGTCATGAGAGATGTGCCAAATTTACAACCAAAGCCGACTCTGTGTCTTGCACAGCTTATAAATAGATTGGTAGGTAGAACAACGTGTACAGAGCAACTTAAAGAAGAGCAATGCTTTTCTCTTACAGCATTGGGAGAGAGGATAAATTCCATCTTGGTGTCATTACAAATTTCTTAGACAATTTCAAATAGATTTTCAAATAATATACTGACATGTGTAGAAAATAATGCAATTGTTGCATTGTTGGAAAGTTTTTGGGCAATGAAATATTTGAAATAACCTGTAATAAAAATAATGTAAGCAGTTAAAACAAACATTTTCAGCTAAGTTTACAACCAGTAATCAGTAAAATGGAGAGATTTAGAACATGAACTTGAGGATCAGTGATTTTGTGATACTGGTAAATTCCCATCGGAATTTCCTGTAATTAAATAAAGACACCACTTTTCTTATGTGATACAGAAAACAGAAAAAAAATAAGGAAATCGGGTGTTGATCACCGAAATGACAATCTTGGGAATATGGTACGGAAATCAGTCAAAACTCACAAAATCGGAAGTTCATCAAGGGAAATTTAAAAATAATAATTGACCTTTCACATATCCTAATTGAGACAAATCCCAGGGACACACAAAATAATAAATCCATTTCATCCCCAAAATATATACAACTTTACCTTTTTGGGAATATATAGAAAAAAAATGCATTTTTTGTTACAAAACAGAAAAAGGCATGATTTTTAAACAACAATGAAATACATGGGGAAACAAAATTTATAAAACAGAATTTGCATATTACAAAACAGAAAGTAAACTTTACCTTTAATCCAGGCTAATGTTGTGCTCATCTTCATTGGATGATTTTTTTTTTGGAGTACCGACTAAAAGCTGAATCACACTACAAAACTTAAGGGATACAGGTATGTTGAGAATCTTGCCCTCACAAACACTGTATGCTAATATAAAACATAATACAGGTTAGCATGAATAATAGTAATCGTTTTCATTGCCCATTGGTGTTCAGTGAATTTTGAAATTTTTTGAAAAATAAACCTAATCTTCCCTGTTTTGTAAAATTAAAAAATTACATAAAAAATATTTCAACAAGTTTAGGAAACAACTTTCATGTGACATGGATAAATAACACCATATTGTCACCCTATCAGCCTTAAATAATTTAAAACCTTAAGAGTTAACAAGCAAAGAGAACAAAAATAGATACAAAATAAACTAAATGATCAGAAAGATGATATGCTTGATGTGTAGCATTGCAGTGGTAGTGTACACTCACGGTATGTTATTATATGTCGATATTCAGTGTTATAACCTTTAGAATAAGTTATAAATACAGCTTTGGCTAAATTTATGGGCATAAGGGAGGCCAAAGAACAGGGGTTATGGTTTCATCATCCATATTTGTCTGATGTTTTGCATATTTTGCTGGAAATGCATTGGGGGGGGGGGGACTACCCTCTGATTCCCTGTCTAAACTTAACAACTAAATTTTAAAAGTCATATTCAACAAATTACGCATAATTATAGATTACACCTCTTGGGTTTATCATCAATTATGAATTAGCTTAAACCATGTTTATCAACTGCAGAATATTTCTACAACCATGAATCACATCCTGAGGTGTTTCAGTATTTTTTGCTCCCCTGACAAGTGTCATAAATGCAAGTAAGTAATTTGGAACTAAGTAAATGAACCAAATTATGAGTTTGCCATGCTAGAAATATCCACCTGCAATTTCCTTTGATGTACCCCTTGAACCACAATAAACAGATGACCTCTATGGTGTCTAGCAAGTTACCACATGACTGTGGTTTATGTTTCTGATGTAACTTGTATATATTAATATTACAATATCAAAAATGGCTAAAAATTGTATTTCATTAGCTCTCTTGTTTCCTATGCTCTTGTTTTATTTGTTAAAAAGATTTAAAAAATAGAGATAGTTAGTAGAGGTTCAACCAATTTTCTTGCCCAGCAATTCATCCATTTCAGATGCCCTTTTTAATATCCTCACTTTATTCAAATTACCCATATTTGTCTGTGAATAAGAAGAAAATATTGCATTGGATACGAGTGAAACAGGCCTTTCTATTAACAATTATTTTAATGTTTACTAGACTATACATTTCTTACCAAATAAAACATCTTAAGGTTTATTTATTTCTTTGGAGGGCCAGACACAGCAATGCCCAGGAGTTTAGTATTGTTGGTTCACTCTCTAATATTCCGTAATGGTTACAACTTTAATGATATTTAAATTTAATGGAATTTAATGATATTTATGATATTAATGATATTTAAATTTAATGGAATTTGAGGGGAGGTGTAAATGAAGGTATAACTTGCTCAATATTGACTGCCATTCTTGCCATGCCAGGTTGACAGAAATAGAGAGAAAATATCTCATGTACGGGAAGGAATATTTTATCGTCCGGAGGTAGTAGTAATATATTCAAGCCAATCCCATGTGGACATAATCGCATGGTATATCTTTTTCTTTTTTCCCCCGAAAAAAAAAAATGGTAAGTGACATATGATCTGGAGTGATATTGCATGGGGACGTTCTCTCTCAGGAAGTGAACAATTCATGTATTCAAAAACTTGATGGTAATGTAATACTTAATTAAAAATGGATCGCACCTCCGTATAAATGAAGCAATCATTGATTATCAATATGCCAAGTGCAACGAGCTGCTTTGAAGGACGTCAGCACCGAGGAGTCCAGCCTTTGTCCATATCGATTGGTGCAGTGTGCTTGCATTTAGATGGGTTAAGAGGAATGCCCTACTTTACTACAATGATCACAACAGGCAGTTAGTTAACAAACAAAAAAGGTTGTCCTATTTTTGGGGGATGGTTGTAGTGGCCATGGAAACTAGGTAGTGGTGGAGAGCAGTCTTGGCCACTTATTAAATGGTCAAGTATATATTCAGCATACTTGACCATTTTGCTGCATAAGACCAAATTTCTATCAAGAGACACAACTAAAATATTTAAATGCAATATTTCAAACTTAGCTGAATAATGTTTTACGTTCATTTTATTCTGCATTTAAATATGAAATTGTGTAAAGTAATTGTTAAAATTAAGACTAATGATTATACTAGGGGTAGCAAGTGTCTGGTTATTGAATAAATGGCACTCAAAATGACACTCCGAGAAAGGATTGCAATTGAATTCCAGCTTAATTCTTACCCGCATCTTTTTAATTGCCCCCATGGACACAAATTGTATTCAGGCTTTTGTTTTATTATGTGGAAGAGTAATTGGAACAATTCCAGCAAAGTCCCAAATGAGACTTTTTCATTGTAAATATGTTACATCAAGAATTATTAATTAAACAATGTCATATGTTTTCCAAAGTACTAGACTCGTTTTTAGGAGGAATCATTGTCATTTAGGAATGCATAGGTTAATCTAACTTCTGGGAGGACTGTACCTGTCTCAATTGTTAACTCCCAGAAATCTGATTCATCTGTGCTCCATGTGATGGAGTCATTTAGCCTCTAAATATCTTCTCTTTGTATTTTCTTGTAATATCAGTAAACCCTCCAATACTATCATGTGCAATTGAGATCTTGCCCTTTCATAATATATATGTTTATTCATGACATTATATTTATTCATTGCATCATGTTTTTTCAGGATTATGATTATTCATGGTATTATATTTAATCATTACTATCATGTTTATTCATGACTGTATTTAATGAATACTATCATGTGCAATGAATTGGAGCATTTGATTCCACATTTTTGTGAGGACTTGTCCATATTTATGTTCAGAAATTCCATTAAATGTGTACTCTCTGAGATACATAAATGTTGCACATGGACATAGCCACATATCTATTCTTTGTTGCAGATAACAAGGATGTATATTGATCCATGTCAATCACAATTGTTTTGTTTTGAATCTCATCCTATCCAGATGAAGATGAAATGTTTTTTATATCTAACCTTAAGAGAGAGACAACGGGTACATTCATGTCACCCCATACTACTCCACTAGAGGTATATATATATATATATATTATATATATATATATATATATATTACGCTGGATTCGACGTTAGGGCGAATTCCCCATTGACTTGCAC